>JAFIRS010000297.1:600000-865287 GCA_018342105.1 Gonioctena quinquepunctata
CTAAGATGGCGGACAAAATTTGTGATGGTCCGATTCTACTCAAAATTAGTATGTGGGGTTTTTGGGGTCGAAGATTATGAATTTTCTTTCAAAATTCACAAATTCAAGATGGCGGCTCTAAGATGGCGAAGGAGTTTTGTAATTATGGTCCGATTCTATTAAAAATTGGTATGTGGAGGTTTTCGGGATCAAAGACTATGAATGTATTCTCAAAATTCATAAATTCAAGATGGCGGCTCCACATGGTTGTGATAATGGAACGTTTCTATTCAAAATTGGTACGTCGGGGTTTTTGGGGTCAGAGATTATGAATTTAGTCGAATATTATTGTTTTTTTGTCAGAATTCATAAATTGAAGATGGCGTAGGAGTTAATCTTCAGAATGTCTCGCCATTGAAGAACTAGATAGCTCAGAACTTACAGGAAAAAGGCCTCATAATGACTATGCATTAACAAAAATGCATAGATTAAGGTGTACTTACTAAAAAGCACAAATTATTAATGAAAAAACCTTTTTAAAAACAAACTTTTATTCAAATGCGCTAAAAAGTAAAAAATAATAGCTTTGGATGTGCGTGAGTTATAGATTCAAAAGCTTGTCGCGCAAAGTTTTCAGTTCGAATACAGAAGCGACAAGTTTTTGAATCTATAACTCACGGAATATCCTACGTCGCACATCCAAAGCTATTATTTTTTACTTTTTAGCGCATTTGAATAAAAACTTGTCTTTAAAAAAGTTTTTTTATTAATTATTTTATTGCTATATAACATCGGACTCTCGCAGTTTGAAGCTCATAATGAATGAACGATATGAAATTTTATCGATGACACAAAATACCTACCAACAAAATTCCACTTGAAAAAATATGTTCGCTAAAATCGACTGAAGCATTTTAATTAATGTACGTTTCACATCAATAAAATCGATTCAGTGGAACGAAATATTCGTCATTTTCCCGTGACAATCACAAATTTCTAGTATTGAATTTCGATCCGTTTCCGTTGTGAAAGGATTCCCTATAAAATTCGAACACCTTCACTAATTAAGTGGGTTATTTATCTCTCCGAATTTTATGCTCTGAAAGAGGCGTGAGAACAAATGGTTTGTTTATATTTCGCTGAATGGAAATATCTAAACAACCAATAAATCCCGTCGTTAAAACATTCGTTATGTTTCAAGTACGTTCCTAATGTCTTTATGCGGGGCGATTTCGTGACCAATCCATAAAAAGTTTCACGGCCTACTTTATTAAGATTGTCAGAATGGCAATATTTCATACTTTTCTTAAAGCTTATATATTTAATGAAATGAAAACTTTGTATGTGAAAAAATCTTAGAACTTTATTTTTATCTTCGTTCTGACAATACACCTCGAGACATTTATATGAAGAAAATATATTTCAGAGCGGAATTCAAATGGCCAATACAATAATAATGAATTTCTTCATTATGCTCTTACACTTTTCCCTATTCAACGAAAGTAATCTAGTAATAGAGAACACGCATGATTTTATTTTGATTTTTCTTTGTCTCAGGTCGGTCCTCAAAAATTACACATTGTGAAAATAATTTCCCAAATCCCAACATTTTGTCGAAATTTTCGAATTTAAAGGTGCTCCCGAATTCAAACTCGATTTGACTTTCACTTGAATAACTTCCTGCAAACAGTAGCGCTAATTGTGGTTGTTTCAGGAATATTGATATTTTACACTAGTTTTTACAACCCAAACATAAATTCAACATCCCTTTTGATATGATATTTCAGTAACAATTGAAAATACTATGATGACAAAAATATCAGAACAACATATAAACGAAGGCAGATTAAATTATAGTTGACAGTTCGAAGCAACTAGCGGTAAAAGTTTGAACTGTGTGAAGTTACGATGCGTACGTCCATCAGAGGCGCTAGGAGTACGTTCTTGAATGTGTGAAAAAATTGGCGTTTTTAATTTCAAATTACGAAAAATATTAAAAAAAAATAATTTCCAAGTTCGTTACTGAGTTTTCTAGGTGGTAATCTTTTGCGCAATCAAAATATTCTAGAAAGGCCACATGCGTGTTTCCTATTAAAATGAAAAATAGCAAAGACAATAAACGGGCCTCGATAAAAAAATTGTAGTGATAAGACGAGAAATGAACGTCGCGTATGAAAGAATTACTGAAAAATATAGACATTGATTTAAGTCGAAGGTGTCCCTTATTTTTTTGTATTGATTCATCCAGTGGTGGATACATATGGAGGATGCGGGGGCGCCCTCCCTTGACGCGAGCGAGGAGATTCTTCAATACAAGCAAACGACTATAAACGCGCTTAAAACTTAAAAATCTCGATTTTGTTCTACAAGCGGTTGCTGTTCGTCCCAGAACGGCCTACCTTACTTTGCATATCCTGTACAAAATATTTGCTTGTCTACCTGTATCTATTGCTACAGTAGAGAAAAGTTTTTCAACATTGCGGCGTACAAAGACAAGTCGATAATGAAAGATGATCCATTTAAGGGCTTAGCTCTGTTGAACACTCCCCTTGATATTGATTGTCCTATCGACGATGTAATTAACCAATTTGCCAGGAAGAATAGGCGCATGGAATTCTTCGTTTAAAGAAGAGAACACAAATTGTTACTTGTATTTGTATGTTTGCATCGTTAAAATCGATGGGGTCAACTAGAGGGAGTTTTTTTTCGCGTTCAGACCCTCAAATGGTCCCCCGTCCTTCTTTAAAAAGTCCCCTGGCACAATCCGCATTTCTCTACGACCCCCCCCCCCTTTAGGCCGTGCGCTTCCCCGTGAACTATTTTGAATAACGAGAGTAGTTTTGATTATATCTGTCAAACTAGATGGTCAATCACTTCTATTTTTTTTCACAATATCTGTGATATGCTGCTCTAGCTCCTCCTCGTTTTTCATAAACTTCTTAATTTTAGTACTAACGGTAGAAATAACAATGTGCTGTTTGCCTATGTATGGTCCATATGTTACGTGTTAATTGAGTCAACTTCAATTATACATATATATATATATATATATATATATATATATATATATCTCGGGTTCGGGATGATGAAACTTGTTAAAATTTTATAGAGGTGTTGTTCACATGTTAAACAATACGTATGCCAAATTTTAATAATTTCCTAATTCAACTGTCCCGTGGAGGAACCACCTTGACAGATAAAAAACATTTTCGAAACTGTGCTGTATTACCAAATAGTACGAGATTTACTTTTGTAAGAGAAAATATCGATATTAATAAGGGCAAATACTAGATAAGCTACGCATGTGTTGAAACTTGCCTAAATTAGACTATAATGGCTTCGAGAAAAATTTATTGATTTGACGAATCTTATTATAAATTAAAAATGAACCTTATTTATGAATATTGGCAGTTTACATTTTATTGTTGACATTTCATTTTGACACCTGTCACTAAGAAAAACCTATGCAACCGAGATTTGGGGATATTTCAGTTGAAGTAGAAAATTCGTATTAAAAATGTCAAAGTTTGGGCAGAAACCGTATTGTTATCCCATTTATGCAGAATATTGTTATCTCATTTATGCAGAATATCGCCTATGGCTGAGAGATGTTGCAGCAGTAGTAAAGCCAGCCAATAACATTCTGCAAGAGAAACAAAATGTTCTGAGGAAGTCCAATTTACTTATTTCTACAAAATTTCACTTGAAGTCCCCATAACTCCGAAGTAATAATTCAGGTTGAGACTTTTTTTTAAGGTAAAAAATCCTTTACGTAGTGTTGTCCCTGAGCCCTGAAATGTATGTACTGTAGCCCAAAGGTAGCCTTTTGGTCCTTTATATCTTGAGTGTTGTTTTCTCTCACAGTATTTTACTGGGATGTGTGCTGTACAGTAGCGGTTCACCAATTGGTTGCCCGAAAATTGACTGCCTTCTGCGATTCAGGGCTCCGCAGTTACACAGTAAGTGTGACACTGTTTCTGTTTTTTTTTTCGCATAATCTACATGTTAGATCGCCATTGAACAGTCCCATTTTATTAAGGTGCGATTTTACTGGCGCTTGTCCAGTTATGAGCCCCGTAATAATTTTCAATTGTTGTTCAAAGTTAACAGGTCTGCAATTTTTTTCTTGCACGGGCCTTCAATTTATTGTAGTGTTTGTCTTCTACATACGCTCGGGCTGTGCGCTTCGGTACCCCAATGGCCTGTCCTAGACCCGGTTCGTTTTCCGATAATCTTCTAACGAGTTCGTCGGCTTTTTCGTTCCCTAATGTCCTGGCATCAAAATCACCTAGACGCGGTTTTGTACTGCCACTATTGCAGTTCCTCTTCGCAGGTTCATACCAGTTGGGACGTCACTTCCTGGCTGCTGGCCTGGCTGTCTGAAAGAATATGGATCTGCTCCTCTACTATTGCTCTCCTATTATTTTTCTTCGTACATCGAAGAATTGGTGGACCTCTGCCTGGAACATAGAGATATGATTACCCAGTGAGTAGCTGAACTCAGTGGGTAATCGGTCCTTGTGTTTAAAACCAATATTGGGACAAACAAATGTTTCTCCATAATCCATCGACTCATCAAAATCATTCAAAATTACCTTCAAATAAACCCTCACATTCCCAAAAGAATTATAGTTATTTATTACCTTATTATAACTCAATTATAACCTCAAATAACGTTCATATGGTCAGAGGTAAAGAAGTCACATTTGTACTCCTTCCACCTATTTTCCTACCAGTCGAAAAGTAACTTGTAGACACTTTATCGAGTCCATCGTAAAACGGGCTCCATATTTTTTGGCTTGCACTGTTTCCGCCATTGAATAAAATTGTCAATAATTTACCTTTATACTAGTTTTTGGTAGTGAAGGATCGGATTTTTCTCCAGTAAATTAAATCTTTCGGGGATCTCATTTGTTTAACACCAGTAACAATCACAGAAAAGTTTGTAACGCAACTACAATTACGACTAGGGACTAATTTCATCCCTATTCATCTTCCTCTACCACCATGTATATATTATCTTTCACTGCTCTCACAAGTAGTACGGTAAAAGATAGATTTATTTACATAAAATACACATGAAACTTCTATATTCTCCCTTTTAACCGCGAATTTTTTTATGAACAAAATGTCTTTATCCCAATTTTCGGCTTCTAAATTACTTCCATATTTTCCCCAATATCAAATGACGTTAATTTTACGTACAATGATTGTTGGGTGGTTAATGGACCATAAATATGTTACAGGATGATAGACCATTTCAGACAGGAAAGATGCTAATGGGTGGGAGATCATTAAAAGCTCTTGGATTGACTATTTTAAGAGAAAGACAGATACTAGTAACTTTCCACGGTGACGGCTAGTGACCTAGTTGCAAGAAGCTGTTTATAATATTTATGGTAATTGTAGGTGGCGAAAGATGCACTACAACCTGCTAAGATCCATTGTGCTCCTCCCACTTCTGCTATAGCAGCACCTCAAGCCCAAAATCGCTGATTTTGTGGGGATAAATGTATAGTATAGAATAGAATCTGCGAATGTGTTGTTCTCCTCTAAGCCCAATTTCCTAAGGTGCTCTCTGAGTTTATAGTATCCCCTTAGAAATCCCGTTATTGTCTCTTGCTGAGGCTGACTAATGCTTTGGATCTTTCTCGGTTGCCGAGGCATATTTAGCCTGCCGCATGCCTGGAAGTCTCGATCATTGTGTTATCAACGATTATTTCTCTTTATTCAGCCCCTCCTGAAAATACGATTTTCAAGCCGTAAAATAGTCCTGGTCCGATCAATGGTGAACCAGCGCTTCCGTTTCTTCGTTTCCCACCCCTTCGACGTGCTCTGGCACCCAGAGCACTTTCTATCCAATTTATCTTATGAAGGCATTCCCATACCATCTTCGAGTTGATATTGGCCTACCTGTTGTTCCTGACCAGATTTAACTGGGCGCATTTTTCGATAGCGGGTAGATGCTTGGGGATTTGCCCTTACCTTCCTTATTTGGTGTGAAGTCCTGTTTCCTCGGGGTCTTAGACCGGTATGTGTACCATATTATGTTTTTTTTTTATTGCTTTATTTAACGCCGCCCGTCGGCCTATTTCTGCGACCAGGGCTAAACACCTCCCCCCAACCGGAAACTTTGCTGAATCCTCTGTTGTTTCAGAGTTAGGGTTCTTTAACGAGCTCAACATCTATGAACTCGGGACCGCCATCTGAACGTCCCCTCCGAAGGACGGCTTATCTATCGTCTCATCTCATGCTCATTGATAAGACGCCTGCAGCTGCGAATATGCTACCACGCTACAGTTGTTAGGGCATTTGAACGCGCACCTTCCTTGTCACGTGGACCCCCATCCAAGTACTAAACGCGCCCGACGTTGCTTGGCTCAGATATCGAAAAGACTCTCGTCAACCTGACCAGCCGCCGGTGTCCATCGTAGTATGGTGTTTTCTCTCATTGTGTGGATATACCTATTATATGCTCCACTCTCTTTTATTACTTAGCTCGGTGATTTTTTTCATAAAACTTGAATTTCTTGACGACTTGCACCACCTTCAGTAAGGGGTGAGTCCTGTGCATATTTGAGTGGGATCTATCACCACTAAGATGAGGAGAGGCGTGACTTCTAGTTGGTGTTCTACTACATTGATGCAAATTTATGCTAGTCTTGGCACTATCTTCGAGGTTTTCCTTATTGTAGCTAGCTTAGTACTGCCGTGCCACACTACTGCTCCGTAGGCGATCAATAGTCTCCATGTACACGGAAATGTTAATAGGTTACATTCCCACTTTTTTCCGCAATGCGTTTGCATATCTTGAAAGTATATCTGGCAACACCGGTTGGCTGTCAATTCTATTGTCAACATGCCCTGTCGATTGTCGATATTGTTTACTTTTCGTGCTAATTAAAAAACTGTGTGTGCTACAATACCTTTCAAATGATTTTTTGATAATGGGGAACATGCATGTGCCCCCTTTCTAGAGAATTTTGATTTGCACATAAATATAACCACCTAGAAACCTCAGCAACAAACTCAGATTTTGTAATAATGGTCAATGTTTTCAATAATTTGAAATTGAAAACGCCAGTTATCTCATCACATCCAAAAACGTACTTCAAGCGCCTCTGATGGACGTATGCATCGTTACTTCACACAGTTCAAACTTTTACCTCTAGTTGCTTCGAACTGTCAACTATAATTTCATCTATCTTCGATTATACGCTGTACTAATATTTTTATCGTCATAGTATTTCCAATTGGTAATGAAACAACACATTAAAAGTGAGTTGAATACATGTTTGGGTTATAAAAAATGGTATCGTCTATGGATATTCCTAAAACAACCACAATTGACGCTAGTGTTTGGGGAAAGTTATCAAGTGAAGGTCAAATCGAGTTTGAATTGAGGAGCACCTTTAAATTGATAATTTTGAAAAAAATGGGATTTGAGACATTATCTTCCCAAAATATAATATCTGAGGACCGATCTGAGGTAAAGAAAAATTAAAATAAAATTATGTGTGTTCCCCATTGTGGTTTGTTAAGTGCTTTAAAGTATGCTGAGTTTACCAGTTTTGATATAACGAGGTTCGTTTGTTTTCATTAGTATGAAACTGACGTTATTGCAGGAAATACATATCGCCGGTAGCCTGCAACGAATGTTAATGAGGATTCACAGACTCCCTTTCAACATTTCTCAAACAATCAGTTTAAAATTCCACATGTTTAAATGTTTATTGCTTCCGGCAATTTTCAATGTTTTCTTACATATCCGAGGAGTAGGTTAAGTTAGGCGAACATTGGTTCCCAAAATATGGTTGATTTGCCAAAAATTGTTGATTTTTTTCAAAAACTTGTTTTTAATTTTGAACCACTATACTTCATTATGAAATGGCATTCATTATATGACAAAATTACCTTCCGCACAGTTCATCACATTAATATTCGACACAAATCTCGACTCACCCCACCTCTGCACTCCACTGCCCAGTTTCAATCGTCATTCTTGTTCAGTATTACTCGGCTTTACAATATGATTGTTGAACGTTTGAAAACACCACTGCATGTTTCAAACACAAACTCAAAAATTGTATTTTATCTGGGGAAATTACTCTAAATTACTCTATGATGCTGCTCTACATTCTTTCTGCTTATTCTCATACCTTTATATTCTTTTATAACCCCTATCTAGGTATTTTTAATTATTTATCAAAACATAGTATTGCACTAACACTTATTATACAAGCGCGTATTCAAGGGAGGGGTAATGGGGGTAATTACCCTCCCAAGAAACAGTTGTTTTTTGAATTGATTGAATGCAAACGAGAATTTGCTGTTTAAAAAATAAAATAAAACTGACTTAGTTTTTTGGCAATAGCTCAAAAACTATTGAATAAAAAAACAGGTTCATGAAGAGGAACTCTATCTCAAGTATCTATAACATTAATTCAACGTTGAAAATAGGGCTCCGCGGGGGCGTTTATGCAGGAGTACAGCACCTCTCGAGAGAGCAATGCACATACATTTTTTATACTCTTAAATATTTATTTAAAAATTCAAAAGAATTTTAGTATCATCTAAATACTGGAAAGAATGTAATTCCGTTAGAAAAAAAAAGTTTTATTGAATTTTGTAATGTGAGGCTATTGTTAATTAAGTAGTTTTTTTTGGAACCGCCGATTTTATTAGAAATCGAATTGTTCGCAGAATGACCCATAATTTTTTTGCTTCTAGGAGCACATTTTACATGTGTACTAAATAATATCACGTTATCAAATTGTTTAAAAGTTGATTATTTTGTTAATTAGGTATTTCTAAAGTTAACAAAATATGAGAAATTGAGTAGATATTGTAATTTTTTTAATGATATTTCACATTATTATCAGTTTTATGTCTGTCAAAGGCATTTTAAACTTTTGAAAAAAATACGATATTTGTTTATAAAATATTTATCAAGATATGGATAAGTTGAATATTTTTCAAAAATTGTTATTTGCATTATGTCACTAAGATTTTATTATGATTGGAAAAAAATAAAAATATGTTTTTTTTTTTATTGTTTATGATAGTTTTTTTATTTTTTTATTATTTAAATAATATATAAATCTTTTTTTTCTTCAAAATTAATAATGGGTTCTTCTCTACCTAATAAGAATTTTTTTCATTTAGATGACAAATGACTAACTTTGTTTACCTGTCAGACCCAACGGCATTGAAGGCGTTTTTTTTTTAAAGGAAATAAAATATTTCCGAGTTTTTTTATGGATAGTTGACTTGAATTTACATGGAGAAGAAAACTCACCATTAGAAAATATTCGTGTACATTATTTTATTTACAAATGAAAGTTTTTGGCGGTATAAAATAGGTAATAAGTACTCAACCTACAAAGAAAGTTACGAACGCCAATGTATGCAGGTGCATTTGTCATGAAGTTGACTGTTGACATAATGTGAAAATACCGCTAATTTTGAACTAAGCCAATCTCAAATTGTTATTTCAAAACTAACCAATGGCTATTCACTTTCCCAATAGCCAATCAAACTTTGGGTCTCAAAACGAGCGCATGCGCTTTAAAAAATCATCTAAATGAAAAGGCCTATTGTGTATTTACTTAACAATTAAACAAACTTTGATTGGCAATTTGTTTTTTAATGGTACAAAAAATAGCAAAAACAACCAATACGCAAAATATTTAAAAAAAATTGTTTGTAATTTTTATAGAATTTTCTAGAAAAATTATAAAATAAAAATTTGTCGTATATGGTTGTTTTTGTAATTTTTTTTTCAATTTAAAACAAAATATAACATATTGTTAAGTGAAAAATAACTAATTTTGAAGAAAAATATTCTAATATATTATTTAAATAATAAAAAAACAACAAAAAACGATTATAAACAATAAAAAAATAATAATGTGAAATATCAATTTAAAAAATTACAATTTCACTTAATTTCTCATATTTTGTAACTTAAATTTATAATTGAAAAATAATCAACTTTTATACAATTTTATAGCGTGATATTATCGAGTACACATGTAAAATGTGCTCCAGGAAGCAAAACAGAATATGGAGTCATTCTGTGAACAATTATTAGGTTTTTAATAAAATCGGTGGTTCCAAAAAAATTACTTAATAAACAATAGCCTCACATTATCAAAATTCAATGAAAAAATTATTTTCCAACGAAATTACATTCTTTTAAGTGTTCAGCTGTATTATTTTTTTGAATTTTCTTTTTTTTTCTTTTTAAATCTTGTGTCGCTAACATATTTCCCTTGATAAAAATCCTTCATATTTTAAATAGAATGCCAGTTAGTGTGGTTAGTTGGATTAGCTGTACTTCATGTTCATGGAGATGTGCAATAATAGATGTTTCAAATGTTATTGAAAGGTTTGCAAAGAAGAAATACAGGAGACTGGATTTCATTTTGTGATTTTTGTTTTAACGAAAGAAATCTTTGTTTTTGTACCTACTTAAAAGTATAAGCATTTTTATTTTATTACATTTTGTATTTTTGTTTGAATTTGAATGAAAAAAATACTTGTTTTTTGTACCTATAAGTAGAGGTATTTAACTTTTTTATGTCATTACTACCCCCAAGCATAATTCCTAGATACGCCACTGTTATTATATTTTGAGTAGTTGCGTAGTTATAGTCTTAGCTCATTTCCTTTAGTTCTAAGTATCCGCAGGTTGAGTGGAAGAAAGCACTTTTTCGACTCATTACTGAGCTCGAACTAGAGCTAATTCTTCGTTTTGTTAGTTAAGTATTGATCAATTGTTCCTTTTTGTTCACCATTTTCTATCAATGGAAGCGATTAATATTATTATACACCCGTCATTCACAGGAGTGCAACAAGTTAGTTTATACACGTTTTTAAATACTTATTTGTTGATAAAAAGAAGGCATTTTAGTTTTTTTTTTTGGGAAAATTGGTGATTGGTATAGCTCTCGACATAATTTGGAAATAATTTGCGCGTTTCGTATTCGTGAAGCAATATAGCAACTTTTCGTGAAATCAATACAAAAAAAACTAGGTGGTGGAGGAAAACTATCGGATAATAATGTATTACGATAAATATTTCTACTCTACTTTTTGATAATATTTGTGTTTGAAGTGACCTGAACAGAGCCTTGAATGTTTTGTGGACAAGTTTTCACGACGTATTGCAACTTCTTACTGTTCCTTTATATTTTTAATCTTTGGGTAATAAAGGAACCATTTAGTTTTTACAACCAAACGCCGACACAAATATAATCACGCTTTGTTTACGTCATGCGCTATGGCGCCTCTGATGGCAAAACATGGCCCTATTGAAAGCATTCACCTATTTTTTATTGGTCCTAGATCCTGTCTAATATATTTGTATTTTGTTGCAGGTTGTGATCAACCTTCTTGCCTGAAATGCGGCCCCAAAGGATGCGTCAAATGCGCCGACCTGATCGTCCATCCAACAAGAGAATGTGTGACGACATGCTCCTTCGGCTACATACAGAAATGGAGCACTACGGTTGACTTCATCGGTCGAGTTTGCCAACACAACGGCAATTTCCTAGGCCTCTCAACTAACACCCTAGCAGTATTAACCGGAGTCATTACCGGGACAGTTTTATGCACCGTCTTCATAACCATCGTAGTGGTTTATATAAAATATAAACGAAAAAATGTACCACCCATAAGCGAGACTAGTTCAGAAATAGATGATTCCCCAGAAAAGAAGGACTTCCTCAAACAGTTGGAAACATTGAGACCCTACTCGTCAAACTACCTTGATATGCTGAACGACACCCGACGGCAGATTAGAGAACTACACAGAGAATGCGATAGTAGCGCCATAGCTGCTTACCGACCGGTAATTCGCGATTTGGCCAAAATTCTGTTACTTTTGAACAGGCCAGTCGAAAAAATTGCGATGCCTGACGACTGGGATCATCTCCTCAACTGGGCGGAAAAAGCCCTCAAACGCTACAAGAGAATGAGCGAGACTTCGCAGCCTCAAGTGGCTCAATTGATAAATTTCCTACAGGATCCTGTCATACCCATTGATGGGGACAAGGAGTCGGAGTATTCAGTTAGGGGAAGTACCGCTATGAGTACTTTCAAGCCAGATCAAATCTTTGGTTCTAGTTTGAGCTTGCAAGATATTGCGATCAATAGTTTCAACAGCAACTATGATTCTAAATGTCACCTTCCATTGAACCCCCAGTGGAAGTTTGAGTATTCATTGGTGTCAAATAATACTCCTTCTTCGGAATTCAATCCGTCGTTGTGGAGGAATAGCAAAGAGTATCTCAACACTTCTTTATTTTTGGAAGATGACTTCTGTCAGTTGGGTTTTCGGCCACAAGATGAAATAACAACTGAATTGTGATTATATCGTATTGGCCGCTTTCACACCAAAATCCAAAATGTGCTAGTCAATCAATATTTTTTTACCTTTGTATGAACGTTTGTATGTACCTCTTTATATATGTTAGTGTAAATATTTTTACAGTTCAAAGACAAAACCTGTGTAATTTGTGAATTAAATCAGTTTATATAAGTAAATATGACTTTTCATGATGGATCGATAACTCTTGTCTGGTTGTCGATAAATGGATTGTTTTAGTAGCAATGTTAAATATTAAATGAAATGGCATCACATTAATGACGTACCAACAGCTTTAGAGTAGAGAGGTACCTGAAGTCCTAAAGATAACTGGAAAGGACAAAGGGCGCTTGTCACATACACACATAAATGAAAAGTGAAACATTCTCAATTGAAAATTGAATAGAAATATTTTTCTGAAAATTGAGAAATATAAGACAATAGTGAAGTTATTTTTTGTAATATCTTACAGAAAACAACTACTTCCCCGGCTAAAGCCACGCTATACATTGAACTACATCTGATAGATAATATGAAAGGACCCTAACTCAATAGAAAAAATCTGAAAGTGAAAATTTGCATTTTCATTCAGATAGTTATTTCATTTTCTATTCCAGTCTGAATTAAGGGCTCATATAGATGAATGAGGCAAAGAAGAATGTTTTCTAAGAAGAAGTACTCACCCGAATTAATTTATAAGATTGATGCAGGAGTGGCATCACATTCACTAGGTCGTCAATAGTTTTTTGTCGACGAAAATATATTTCATCTGATTTTATGAACATCATGTTTATATCATCAAACAAATCACACATAAATGTTTCTTCAATTAGAAATATTCACCACCTTGGAAATATTTCCAGCAATACTTTTGCACTTGGGATATTACAAGTGAAAATAGGGAACACGCATGTGCCCCCTTTGTAGAATATTTTGATTTGCACATGAAGAAAGCTCAGCAACAAACTTGGAAATTTGAAAAAAATGTTTGATGTTTTTCATAATTCGAAATTGAAGACTACAATGTTTTCATCACATCCAAAAACGTACTCCTAGCGCCTCTGATGGACGTATGCATCGTTACTTCACACAGTTCGAACATTTACCGCTAGTTGCTTCGAACTGTCAACTATAATTTTATCTGTCTTCGTATATACAGGGTGTAATCTAACCTCTTGCACACCCGTGAATGACGAGTGTATAATGTCATTTTATAACGAATTACAGTGGTTAAAAAAATAAAATGAAAACATGGTTTGTTCTTTGTAAAATTCGAAAAAAATTAGGCCTAATTTCAGGTGACCTACTCAGAGGAAAACTTTGGCAATTGCCGAATGCAATAAATGTTTATCTCGACATTTGAATTATGTAGAATGTTGAACTGATTGTGTGGTAAATGTATACAATGCAGGCTGCCTGAGATATATATTACAATTCAAAGTGAAGAAAACAACTAACCTTGTTATATCCAAACGGTGATTAGGTCAGAATTAGTTGACTTCATACTCCGCTTTGAGGCTCCTATCATAATGATCACAGTGACTTTTGTAAGAAACGAACAACACAAACCGTATTTAAGAGGGGAAAAATATTCGCAATTGAATATTGTTTAGAAAATAATTGAAGGACCATTGTAGTGATTCAGATCACGTGAACTGAACACTGTTGCCAAGCAACACGGTTCACAAAGCTGTCTACGAACGAAAGTTTGTTAGATTCTACTAGTGTTTTCTGATTGGCTGGTGAATGAAAGATCTTAAGATATTAATTAACAACTAATCAGAAAACAGTACGCGATGTGCACGAGAATTAATTTGAACATTATAGTCTTTGTCTTTTAAAAAAATAGCCATTCTCTTGGCGACTACAGAATCCAACCAGAATTGGAATATACTACTTCATTCATAAATGCGACAAGTGATTCATCTTGTCTTCTACTCTTCAAAATACGCACGGAACAGCTCGGTGTTTAGTTTTAAGAGCCAGAAGAAGACAAAGATAATAAAGTTCAAATTAATTCTACTGCACATCGCGTACTGTTGTCTGATTGGTTGTTTTAGGTTCCATTCATCAGCAAATCAGAAAACACTAATAGAATCTAACAAACTTTCGTTCGTAGATAGCTTTGTAAACCGTGGGAGAATCTTGCTTGGCAACAGGGTTCAGTTCACGTGTTCTGAATCACTACAATGGTCGTTATAATATATTTTCAAACAATTTCAATTGCGAATGTTTCCCTTTTCAATACTGTTTGTGTCGTTTGTTTCTTACAAGTGACTGTGATAATTATGATAAGTACCTCAAAGCAGAGTATGAAGTCAACTAGTTCTGACTTTATCACCAGTTTGGATATCACAAGGTTAGTTGTTTTTTCATGAATATCAATCTCAGGGAGCCTGCAATGTATACATTTACCACACAATCAGTTCAACATTCTACATTATTCAAATGTCGAGTTAAATGTTCATTGCATTCGACAATGGACTTCCTAAGTCCTGACGTCACAAGTAGGCGGAGCTTAGCGAACTTTTCCAAACAAATCGATTTTACATGTTAAAACGCCATAAGAAATTATTTATATGTTTATTGTTCCTGCTTCCGTTGGTAATAAGGATAATTGTGTATATTTCTGAGTATGTGTCAGTCAGGTAGGTAAGGTTTTTAATGAAAATTCAAGGATTGTTGTTTGTTGAGCTTATGTTATTTTTTCAATTGAAATATAGTTACTCATCATCTTTCAGATATAGAATGGCTTCAAAACATGTTTTAAAGTGTCCTCTATAAATGAAGTCCTCGATAATGATAATAAAATCATTAAAAAGGGTAAAAATGCCTGAATTGTTTGGAAAGATTCGCTAAGCTCCACCCACTTTTGACGTCAGACTTAGGTAGTCCATTGCTAAAGTTTTCCTCTGCGTAGGCCACCTGAAATTAGGCGGGTGGCGCTACCCAAAATGTTATCGAATTTTACAAAGAACAAAACATGTTTTCATTTTTTTTTCAGATTTTTAATCATTGTTATTCGTTATAAAATGGCATTATACACTCTTCATTCACGGGTATGCAAGAGGTTAGATTTCACCCTGTATGTTGTAATAATATTTTTATTATCCTGATATCTTCAATTGTTACTGTGTGGTTGAATTTATGTTTGGGTTATAATTAAGAAATAGTATTGTCTATCAATATTCCTGAAACAATCCCAATTGGCGCTAGTGTTTTGAAAATTTTGTCAAAATTTTGGGATTTGAGAAATTATTTTCACAAAATGAAATTTTTGAGGACCGAACTGAGGCAAAGAAAATCAAAATAAAATCATACGAGGTCTTTATTTCAGAACAAATTTTCGAACTGCTCTTGAGTGAAATGAATCAGCCCATTGGTAACTTTCCATAAGAATGGTGAGATATGCAGATTATTTTTAAAACAAAATCTATTATGCATCCTGTGAATGTTCATCTCTGAACATGTCAGAAATTTTTGAAATATTCTTTTCACATTTTAGAATTTATTAAAAAAATTCCATATTTTTCATGGAGACTTCTGAATGATAATAAAATATCCGAAAGTATATCTGGAATGAAATGATACGTTACAAAATTTCTTGCATAGTTTAAAATTGGGTAGGTACCTATACTATAGGTAGTAGCCATAGAAATAAAAACATTTGAACCATATTTTGGTTTCGAGTAAGAAGAACAAATGCTTTTGTAAAATTTTACTCAAGTACAAGTATATATGTATAATTCATTTCCAAGTACTAAGATGTCTAAAAACCCTGGTGAATGAACTGATTTGATATTGTTTAGATTTTCGAGGGGACACCACCTGTAACTTCAACAGAGCTTCTCTCTGTGGTATGTTTGTTTATATTCTCGCTTAATGTCAGAACTTAATTTCTATCATCTGCAGCATCTTATATGAAATAATGTTCAGTGTTTTGTCGGTCGGTATCTATGCGTTTTCCATCTCTTTGATTTGAAATCTAGCTTAGCTTATTCCTAGGTTTGTTCTTTAAAAAATCCCCCGTTCATCAGTTCATTAGTGCGTGAGGAATTGTTTATTTTCAGGTAGTGTAGTGTGTAAGGATACTTTTTGTCGAATGGCCCACATTTGTATTTTGTGTGGACAATATAAAGACGCAGATTCGAATATTCACCTGTATTCAGTACCAAAAGCAAGTACAAATCTTGACGAATTGACCAATAATGATATTTTCATAGTTCATCATATTGTATGCATTAAATTTTATATTTTCTGCAATTTAATTACAATTTCATTTCCAATTCTCCGTCTGTCAAAATGCAGTTAACCTCAAATTCAAATGGTAGAAAATACGAAAAACAACACGGCATTGCTTTCTTTGTGCAATGTTCGAGCTCAGAGTAATAATAAATATTTATTATTATTTATTATTACTCTGAGTGTTCGAGGGCTTCTAATTCTAGCTTTGCTATTGGTGAAGTTTGACAGATGTCTCTTTTTCCAACCAATAGCAAAGCTAGAATTAGAACCCGCGAACAGTTCGTCTCAAAAAGAAAGCTGAGGAAATAAATATACCCTGTTACTGAATTGAAACCATAGAAATATAACAAAGACTATATTTCTATGATTGAAACTAAAACTAAATTGGCGCCATCTGACACGCTAGTTATCTCCATTATCAAGTAGGCCAAGTGTCGCCAAGTCGATCCCAAACTTCTACAGGTATAAGTGCAAGCACCAGAGTTTTTAGACATCTTACCAAGTACCTAGGTACTCCAAAAAAGTACGTGTCAAGTACCTACTTTCGGTAAGTAAATTTTCTTTCAGAAATAAATTAAGTTATCTATAAAGATATTTTTACTAGTTTATCAGTATCATTTCAATTCAGTTAATGAAAAAATGCGTGAACAACAAAAAATTAAATGCAAAATCGATATTCACATTATATCGACATTCCCTATATAAACCAATAATAGAGAATTAGAGATATTTTTTTTCTATGCTCTATGAAGTTTCTTTTCAACAAGTCGGATATTTAGATGAACGTTGCTTTGGTTATTCCATCTATTGATCAATAGCTGCGCCAAAGAATATCGAGAACAGAATTCGTTACAGATAAATCCAATTGCCTTAGTTCGACTACTGAAAGGTAGGTGGCGGGTGAAGAAATAATTCCACCATTGTATCTTTAGACAATGATTGTATCATTGTCTAAAGATATAGTAGATATTGTATTTTTTCTTATTGCTTTATTTAACGTCGGCCTATTTCTGCGACCAGGGCTTAACACCGACGTCATGGACAGTGTATGAAGAAATTTATACAATGATTCCACTCTGTTGCTACGAAAACCCTCTCTTAATTATTTAATAAACTAGATTTCTTTCTACCATTAGTGTTGCTTCTACCATCTACTAGTATGTCTTAGATCATATATGCTAAGCTAGACGGCATTCTATATCGTATCATTTGTATGTTTGGATCAGAGGGGTACTGATGTGAGGGGGTGAAGGGGACGTTGACTTACCATAACCCGTATCTAGCGTAGCATACATGATCTAAGAATTCAGTGCAATGGCGGCGCTACCTATTATCCGTATTCTGAAACCTCCATAGCCTAACTTGCTTATTAAGGTGCCAGGGTTTATTAGCACCCATGATTTTATTTCTTTTTCTTTTTTCTTTGCAACAGTATTTACGTTGCCGATTAGAAAGAGTCCGAGCTATGGTCATGCTTTATGTTGATTCTTGATTCAATATATCTGGCATTCGGCGTGGTGAGGTTTGTCTTGTGGTGACATCTATGAGTTGTACATCTAAGTAACAAGATGATGACGCTAGATTGCGCATTTGGTAGTGATGATAGCTTCGATTAATAGGCCTTTTCAGGACTCATTACGCGCAAGCGCATCCACCATGTTTGAAAGCGGGTAATATGAAAATTTCACACTCACTATATTATCACTGCAATTAAATGAAAAATTACTTGATGGTGCTTCATTAGTACACATAATACAACAGTTGAAACACAATTGTATCTAAGACTATGGTTAAAATTCAGAATTTGTAGAAAGGTTAGGGTAACAATGTCACACACACGTATAAAGTGTCCGAAAAGTTGGGGCATGCCTACAAAATATTTTCTAGAATGAAAAGGCCTATATAAAACCATTGTCTAAAAAATAAACAATTATAGTACTTTGAAAAGATTCAGTAGTAAAATTTTACATCTATCTGATTTTTATGTCCGTGGTAAAAGTGGTGCAAACTTAAATCCAATATGTATGAAACTCTGAAACACTCTTTATGATATTGCAATGTCCTGTCTATGAATGAACTATTGATGAGGAAAAATGTCGATAAACAATTCAAAAGTAAGACTGTCATGGAATTTGGAATCTGAAATTTAAATCCAAAATCATGTTACAAGAGAGTTATATTTTACACACTTCCATCATATTCAGAAGCTTGAATAATGAAAATGTAGTTTGTATCACCATTTTTTCAACAGCATACCAAGAATTTTTTGAGCATATATTTATTAACTACGAATATTGATAACTGGCCATAAGAGCAATGCAATGAATTTGAAGTCGGATTATATATGTATTTCCTTGTCATATTGGCAGCGCGTAGTTATGGCAACCGAACATCAACCAATATATGTCAAGCCTCCATTTTCACGCTTGCGCATCAATTCAACGTTGCCGATTAGAAAGAGTCCGAGAGATGGTCATGCTTTATTTGTTTTGGCTTCACATTTGCTGTCTTCATTATCTTCATGGTTTTGAATGATTGTCCTTCATTGCTTCCCTTTAGGCGCATTTAGGACATCTCTCCTCGCAGGAAATCCGTTTCTATCTGGCCTCTAACCGGTGTAGACAAGTTTATGGGGATGCACAGGTTGTTTTGCTCTAAGCAATACTGCCACCCCCGATTATTGCAATGCACGTCTATGATGGCGGGACACTCACAAACGTAGAATCTATCATTCAAACAGTGTTCTGGGCAAGCCTTGTTACTAACTCCATACGCCAATGGGCACCGATGGCTGGTCAGGTTGACGAGAGTCTTATCGATATCTGAAGCCATAAGCATCGCCGGGCGTGGTTAGTACTTGAATGGGTGACCACCGGACAAGGAAGTTCCACGTTAAATGTCCTAACAACTGTAGCGTAGTAGCATATTCGCAGCTGCAGGCGTCTTATCAATGAGCAGGAGATAAGACGATAGATATGCCGTCCTTCGGAGGGGACGTTAAGAAGTCGGTCCCGAGTTCATGGATGTTGAGCTCGTTAAAGAACCCTACCTGAAACAACAGAGGATTCGGCAAAATGTCCGGTTGGGGGAGTCTGCTCACCGGCGTCGGTGTTTAGCCTTTGTAGCAGAAATATGCCGACATTAAATAAAGAAGGAAAAAAAAACTCCATACGCCACTTAGGAGCAGCACCGTTAATTTGAACGCAAGACGAATCGTCGTAGTACATCCTCAGCCCGGCTACGAGATTTATAATTTAAATTCTTACTATTTCAATTAAAAAAATCTGTCCTGGTAGGTAATAATGATCTTCAAACTAACAATTAATGATTGACACCATAATAATGAACCATCATGGGATGTCAAAAGTTTTGTGTGTGCGCGCAGTGTGCTCTTGACCCTTGATATAGTTCTGTGATTATACTTTTCACTGTTCCCTGGAAAGTGCTGCCGCCAGTGGATGAGAGAATAAACGTGTAAAATATTTCCTCAGTTGATAAATAAAAAGTGCCAAAACAACTGTCGAACTCCGCCTACTTTTCATATTCTGCCGGTCAGTGACCAACCAATCTACGTGTAATGAAGTTTGAGCGTTTGGGTACGCTCTAGTGAAGTGTGTTGTGATTTAGATGTTATATTTTTTATTCTGATTAGGGTTCATTCTATAAGGTGATTATTTTGTTTATTATTCTGGAATAACTTCGCATAAACATGTTATTCAAGGTCTTCACGATTCTTAAATTCCACTAGTTATAGGGAGCAGGCGTTGTCTATGCACTTGATTGACATATGCAATAAAAGTTTTGTTTTGATTGTTGATTGCTAAATACCATTTCATTATCAAGGTATCGTTACATTTCAGATGATTCGTATTCAATATTATTTTCGAATAATTTTTCTTTCGTCGATATACGGGTGTATATTAATTTTTAATTGCTCTATATTTCAGATTCTATTCCAAAAATGTTCAAGTTCATTAAAGCTAAAGGGCCACAGACAGCAGAGCGACAAAAATTACAAAAGGAATTATTTTCATATAGAAGGGTGAGTCTAGTTGATTTTAAACACTAACTACTATAAGGGGTTCTTATTTCCAGAAAAATATGCATTGGTTTTATAAGTTATTTTATATGTGATCTACTTTAATATCCTGTCTTATCAATACAAATACCATAAGATGGATAACAGGTGTTTGGGAATGCTGTATTCTAGATTGGGTTTATGGTTTTTAGATTGAATAAACATTGGATCAAAGATAAAAATGTTACAAAATATCGTTGGTGGATTTATTGGTTGCCCCACATTTGTATGTGTAATGTTTGTTCATCTAGATAGTATCAAGTTTGAATATCCCAAATTATTATTAAAAAAGTTAGGTTATGTTCCTTTTTATGATCTCTAATCAGATGAATTTTTATAATGCGTAGACTGGGTGTCAGTGTATTCTTTAGACATGCCATGGTTTCCAGAGTTCCGAGGGTATGAGATTCAAACTTGACAGGGGTGTTAGATTCAAGAATTGGAATTTTTTTCAATATTTCGTTCTCTTCCATCAGTTCTGGTTACACCGGAAACGACACCAACTTGGGAATTTCAAATGGAACACCTTGATATTTTTACTTTTTTGATTCTAGGATTTTTATTTTTGCATCTAGAGTGCGTTGGTCCTACTTCAACCAATCTGATGGATATGAATGATGAGTAAAAAATATTATATGACAGTGTTTTCTGCCTTTCTGCCTAATTGAGTATCTACGAAGGTTCGATCTTTCCAAAGCCACTAATTATAATAGTCAATTTTTTCAAATGACAACATTTTTTAGACACACATTCCTTAAATTCAAATTTTCACGACGAATCCACTGATGGTTTCCAATCGATAACAATCCTAATACACTAATTATTTGTCGAAAAGTTATGAAGGAATTGGGGTGTAATAATAATAATAATGTTTCTTTATTTCTAAATTAATGTATACACAAAGCCAAAAAGAGTCAAAGATTTGGTAAAGGTTTTATGCAGCACGGTTCAAGTAGTCATCTACATTGTAAGGTTCTGAATCTAAGAGCAATTTTTTCATTTTCGTTTTAAACAAATTCGGGTTTTCTATTGTTTTATGTATTGAACTTAGTAGGTTAGGGATTTAAATAAAATATATTAGTTTGTGTATATTATTCCTGAAAGCGTCTTGTGTTTATAAGGGCCAAAAGTGTTTATTACATTTAATAAATCAGACCCTCTTGAGAAGGCCCCACAGAGTATTTTTCGATAATTCATAACTATTTGATTTGTGTTTTTGTCAGGGTTTATCTAGCGGTAAAATCAACATTAAGAGAATTCAACAGCTTATTAAATATTCGTATATACATATAAGACGGGTTTTTTTCAGTCAAACTAAGGCGATGCTTGGGATAGTGTATGTTATGTGATCTGGTTTCATATCGGGTGTTCGCATCATTGTTTATTCCGAATTTGCTCTTGTTTCTTTGTAAAAACATCAAGCACTCGTATAGATACAGACCATATATAGTGAAATGCCTTTTCTCTCTGAAGACTCCATCTTTATATGATTCTCAGTACCTTTTTTGAATAATGAAAATGTTTTCTATAGTTGTGTCCATTCCCCAAAATATCAGCCCATATCGCATGACCAATTCAAAATTGGCATGGTACAGTGTTCTCAATGTGTGTTCATTTAAGTATTTTGCAGTTATTCTAATTGCATAACAAACCTTGTTTAGTTTGCTAGTTACAAGTTCAATGTGTTGTTTCCAATCAAGAAAGCTGTCTATTATAATGCCTATTTAATATTTTCTGGTTGTCTGGGTGTATCGCTCATCAAGTTCAATGAAACAGAATTAAAAAACATCAATTTTTACATAACAAAAGTTCATAATCCATTCCAATAAAAAAAATTACCCATAATACCAGAATTAGTTTGTAGTTAAATGTTCGAAGGGAATTAATTGTTCGAAATGCATTCTGCCAACTTCCTGACATTTTCTGGCTCTATCAATTGTGTTTCGCATCATATTTCTCAACATAGTGGGATTTATAGTAGCAAACACTTCACGAATACGATTTTGTTAAATTTCAAGTGTTTGAGGCGGTATATAACTCACTCGTTCTTTCACATAACCCCACACAAAAAAAGTCTAAAATATTGAGATCAGGTGATCAGACAGGCCAACATACAGGACCATTCGTTGCAATTATCCGCTCATTAAACCGGTTCATTAAATAAAATAGTTCATGACTTTGATGGTATTTTAAGGCAGAGCCCCATCTTGTTGAAAATACATCACTTCTGAAACAGCAAGTCCATTAACAATTATTCTTCAATATCATTCTGAAGGAATTCTAAATACCTTACTCGTTCAACTGTCCTTGAAATAAAATTGGTCCTATTATTTTTTTCCGATTACATCAGCCCATACGTTTACTCCGAATCTTTCCTGAAAATAACTTTTCTTCATTAAATGCTGTTTTTGTTCGCCCAATATCTGCAGTTTTGTCTGTTAAACATTCCATTGTTCGTGAATCTTCACTTGTTGGAAAACAATATCGAAGGAACAAAGTTGGGATTAGTAATATTCTTCTGAAGTAACCAATCACAATAAACTAATCTTCGATTTCCATCATTTTCATACAAATGCTGGTGCACTTGCTATTTAAACGACCTGTACCTATGCTTTTTCAAAATCTTCCTTGCCGACTCATGACTAATTTGTAACTCATGGCTAATTTCCTTAGTAGAAGCGGTATTCACTTCTACAAATGCTAAAACATTGATTTCCGTCACCTCATCAATAATGAAAGTTTCTTATCTGAGCTGTTTCTCCACAGCAAGGAAATATTGAAAAGATGGATGATGTCTATTGGGATACCTTTTAGCATACAACGTTGCTGCGTTTCACGAATTTTTCTTGCATTCGCCATAAATTAAGAACATGTCCACTTTTGTATGCATGTTTGTTGAAAAATTGAATGACCTAAAGCACACTAAGTAGACGAACTTATTAGGTTATTGATGAACACCAATTTCTTACTTGTCAAAGTTCTTTTTTTTCCATAGCACTCTTTTGATTTTAAAAGTTTTTTACCAAACCATGAGAATTCTGAGATAAACCTGAAAAATTGAGTTGAGCACTATTCATTTCCGAAACTGAGTAGACCTACTTGGAGATGTTTGTGGAATCGAAAATTGTATAATTATACGGAACGTTCCATCAAGAATTCCAAAGTTTTATTCAGTTCCGAGTGAAGCTGCCTTCGAATGTTTAACTTATTTAAAAATTGATTTATTTAAAAAATAATATACCTTTTGTTTTAATCGTAAAATTGAAGTTATGAATCTGGTTTCCTTTAATTTTGTATGCACAGCATACTTAATGAGTGATATACCCCAATTTCCTCATAATTTTTCTACAAATAATTATTGTATTAGGATTGTTATCCGATTTCGATTCGAAACCATCATTGGATTCATTGTGAAAATTTGAATCTAGGGAATGTGTCTAAAAAATGTTGTCATTTAAAAAAAACACTTTTTTCATAATTAGTGATTATGGAAACATCAAATTGCAAAACTGTTACTTATATATATAATATTTTTCACTCATCATTCTTGTCCATCAGATTGGTTGAAGTGGGGGAACGCACTCTAGATGAAAAAATAAAAATGCTTCTGAAAAATCAAATATAGCAATTTTTCTATGTGATCGTTTCTAGAATCCAAAAAAAGTAGAAATATACAGGGAAATTCGGTGAAACCGGAAGTGATGGGAAAGTATGAAATATTGAAAAAAATGCCAATTCTTGAATCCAACAACAAGTTTGGATCTCATAGTTCGGAATTCCGAAAATCATGGTTTGTCTAAAGAATACGTTGACACCCGGCATATGATATTTCATGAACAAAGATTATTTTCGAAATTTATTCATTAACTACAATCCATTCGCAAGGTACTTCTGGAATAAATATCAGTAATTTTCTACATTGGTGAATATTGTATGTTTCAAGGAAAACACACTCATAACATAATATAACATTCAATAAAATACATGATCATCACATAGAATGTGAAACCTTTTCAATGTTTATATAGGTAACTTATAAATGCATCAAGGTTGTAATGATAGCAGTCATCTATTTTTACATAATTATTTCAATATGTAGTGAGTTGATTTTGCGAAAATCGATTGATTCTACTAGTCTAATCGACAAGTTGAAAATGGTCTGAAAGCTCATTGGATCCGGAATAACGCCTAGAAAAATGTGCCAAAAGCGTGTATTAGCACAGGAAAAATTGTAAAAGTTATAAACAATTAAAGATGAAAAAAAAAGTATTTTGTTTTTTGCCAATATTTCATAAACTATTAATATTTAAGCGCGCGCGGCATCAAAAGCGAGTACGACACATTAATTAATTTATTTAAGGTATTAAATATATTTTTTTTTAATTTGAAAAAATTATGGTGTATTCTGAACACTATGAATAATTAATTCCCGTTGGGAATTTTACTTAAAGTTAATTTTTCAACAAGTTAAACGATTGTTAACTAACAAAATTTTCTCGAACTTCTGTCTTAATTGAAATGAAAAAAAATGTTTAAATAATTGTCGTAAATTTTTTTCGCTTCGTAGAGCCTTTCTTTTATAAACTCAACAAGATCACGCCATAAGAGTTGAAAAAATATTCATACTTTGTTTATAATAATTTTTGTACTTGAACAAAAACAAAAAAATCCAAGAAATGTTGTTAAAAAAATTATTTTTCCTTAATCATCATATCATCGTTTTTTTATTAATACAAGATATAAATATATTTGCAAAAAAAAAAATTTTCCCGCCATTTGATGATAACTTTTTTATAAACAAATTGATTATTTCAATATTTTTAATTTTTTTTTTCACAACTTTATTATATGACAAATATTATGATTTTTGAAAATAAAAATTTTCCTTAATAACAATTTTTAATTGTTTATAATCGTTTTTTTATATTTCTATTGTTTAAATAATTAGTTAAAAAAAATATTTTTTTTCTAAAAATGATAATTGACAGTCCTCTATAAAGTAACAGATTTTTTTTTTTATCAACAATTCCATTGTTTATTAACTAGATTTTTTTTCTGAAACTTCTAAAATTTAAAAAAAAAATAAATAAAAATATAAAAAAAAAAATTTTTTTTGTAAATTTTAGAATTTTCAGAAAAAAAATCTAAAAATTAAAAATTTGTTTATAACAAATTGCTAAGTTAATAAACAATGGAATTGTTGATAAAAAAATTTTTTTTTGTTACTCTTTAGAGGACTGTCAATTATGATTTCTAGAAAAAAAAAAATCTCAACTAATTATTTAAACAATAGAAATATAAAAAAAAACGATTATAAACAATTAAAAATTTTTATTAAGAATTTTTTTTTTCAAAAATCATAATATTTGTAATATAATGGAGTTGTGGAAAAAAAAATTCAAAAATATTGAAAAAATCAATTTGTTTATAAAAAATTTGTCAACAAATGGCGGGAAATTTTTTTTTGCAAATAAATTTATATCTTGTATTAATAAAAAAACGATTATATGATGATTAAGAGAAAAAACATTTTTTTAACAATTATTTTTTGTTTTGTTTTAAAAATTTAATAATATTTTTTAACTTTTTTTAAATATAAGAAAGGCTCTACGGAGCGGAACATTTTTACGACAATTATTTAAACATTTTTTTTCATTTACAATTAAGACAGAAGTTCGAGAAAATTTTGTTAGTTAACAATCGTTTAACTTGTTGAAAAATTAACTTTAAGTAAAATTCCCAACGAGAATGAATTATTTATAGTGTTCAGAATACACCATAATTTTTTCAAATAAAAAAAAAATTAATACCTTAAATAAATTAATTAATGTGTCGTACTCGCTTTGACGCCGCGCGCGCAACCTAAAAATGTCGCGCGGAGACCCATTTTCAGCGTTAAATTAAAATTATGAATAATGGAAGAGTTCCGGGAGTTTTTTATTGTAAATTTCCTCCTCTTTCAGAATCTTTTTTTGAAATTTCTTAAATATTAATAGTTTATGAAATATTGGCAAAAAACGAAATGCCATTTTTTTTTCATCTTTAATTGTTTATAACTTTTGCAATTTTTTATGTGCTAATACACGCTTTTGGCACATTTTTCTAGGCGTTATTCCGGATCCAATGAGCTATCACACTTAATTTTGAGAGCAGTATCTCTATTTTAGACCATTTTCAACTTGTCGATGAGACTATACTGGCAACGCCAACACATTCCTTTGGAATGGCAAAAATTACCCAAAAGCATCCATGCTTTTTCTGAATGTTGTGACCTGTACACTATATTTTTTCAAATGCATGGTTTTTAATAAAAAACACATGTTTATTTACATCAATTTATTGTTTTTAAGGACCAAGTCAAGTAAGAACTGAAATAATAAGTACTATTTATTGTCCACTATGCGCTGTACCTCTGTAGTGTAGTTTGAATAAAATCTGATTCAAGAGTTTGTTCTCAATAACCCTTAAAAACACTGAAGTTGTGGTGGAAAGTTGATCTGGTATTTGACACATTAAGTGAGAAAAAATCGCACTGTTGGGACCGGAGTTTTTTTTTCTTCTAAAAAGCCCTGATTTTGTGAAAAAAGGCAATGCCATTAAATTTGCTCAAAAAAAAATAATTTAGACAGCTGATTTTTGAAAAAAAAGAGGCTACATGGATGCCACCTGGTCTGGACAAAAAAAAATCATGTGCGGTGGGGGCCCCCGTCAGGAAAGAAGTTCCTTATCCTTTTTTTTTCTCTTTCGATACTCTTTTTGACGCTGACCATATGATTTCACTATTGATGATGATATGATTGTCTCTCTGTAATGTATAAATAGTCAACACTCGAATCACATGTACATTAAACCTATCTAAAACTGGGTGGTATGATTAAAAAAAAAGAGTATTTGCTTGTACTTTAAGTAAGAGCTTTTACTTCCTAGTATTTTGTAGAGTATAATATTTTACATGAAGTAAATTCTTCGATGGGAAGTGTTTACTTAGGTTAGAAGTATAAACTAGTAGTGAATTTTTTGTTTTATTATTCTAATGTGGGTACAATATATTGCTTCTATTGCTCCAGATATCGTCCACCCATCTTTAGCGAATTCAATTTCGCGGGCAGTGTGTGGAAAAGAAATCCAAACATTTTTCTTCGACACAACATTTTGTGAAACTTTTTAATTACTTTTGACACGGTTGTTTGATGTACCCTGACATCTTCACCAACTCCTTGTTAAAACCCAGTTCTTAAAAATACCTCCATTTTGTTTCAATTGATAAAGCTGCTCCCCTCATCTCAATATGATTTCCTAAGAACTCATTAGCTATCCATTGAACCGTTTGCATTGAAGCAGTGCTTAATAGTTCAAGCTACCCAAAATAATTGACCTACCCAAATAATTTTCTATAGTGTAGAGCTCATCCAGTATTGAAACGACCTGTTGGTAGGTAGAGAGGGGGAAAACACGAGTGGACACGATTTGCTGTGCTACGGCGAATCTTCACCAGTGTCTTGGCATGCAGCGTTTGAAAGGTTAGGTTTGTTTAATTAATAAATAGGTTGTGCAGTTATTTATTCAACTTTGCAATAGTTAACTCGTTACCTTGCCAAAATGCCCAGTGGTAAGTACTATTCAGTAGGGAAAAGAAATAGGAGTGTTAGGAAAGTTATAGGAGTGTAAGTTCTCTACGTCTCGTGAATCGCCTATACCAAATAATTTGGTACGCCTATGGAATTTCTATTAATAGCCACAGTGAGACAATGGCTCGGGTATCTTCGAGAAAAATTGGTTGTTAGGTGGGGGAAGGCCAAAGAGGTCGTTTCAATACTGGACGAACTCTACCTCCCCATACGTTCTTCACACATTTCCCTCCTTTTCCTACCATAATTCACAAAAAAGCACCTTTTCACTCGACGATGTGAAGTTACTCTATGAGTAGCTTTTTAAAAACTACACCAAACACTCCAAACGGAGGAAATACTGGACAACATTAGTAATTTCTGCAGTATTAACTTCTATATATCGACGTAAATAAAGCAAAGTATAAAGTAATTGCTCCTAGTACTTACTTAAGTGTTTCTTTAAGAATTATGTGGAGTAAATGCATTCATTTTTGAAGTGAAAACTACAAAATGGAGCATTATCTTGAAGTACAAGCAAATACTCTTTTTAATAATATTACCCAGTAAATACAAGTTTTTTATCAATATTTTCCCTTTGAAAGTTGACGTTTTCTATTCCATCACATTTAATTGTCATTATACCATGCATTACTATACCTATATATCCTTTTTCCAAACACCTCCGCCACAGTAAAAGGTATTTTATTCCTGATAATACTATTCGTTATATTATATCAAATTGACGTGCTACATATTCAATGTAAACCATTAATCCAACTTCGGCAAAAAACATGAGAAAAGGAAATAATCATCTAAACACACGTTGTATAGAAATATAAAAGAAACAAAAATATCTTCCACATATTACCACTTAACGAAAATATCTGACTTGTATTCGCATAGATATCCTACCTCTCATGTATCATTTTAAATTTCCCGCAAGCAGAACAGCAGTTCAGATGGTTTCGTACACCTTCGTAATCGTATGAGCAATGGCTAGATGCTTGTCACATAGACTCGTATATAATAGAAAGAGACAGAGAGAGAGAGAGAAAGTCGCATGGAGGGGGCATAATGCTTTTTTCTTATGTGATAGTTTCTACCAGCCGCAAGCCGCGTAAAGTAACTTTGTTCCAAAAATTCACAATGCTACAAAAATATTTAGTTGTCACGATAATTGTATTATTCAATCAATTATTGTAATTTCTGATAATAAAATGATTATTTGCCAAAATAATGCAATGAAACACAAAAATTGATGTAACTCTTTTGTATATTGAAATTTTCTCAACCCGCAAACAACAATGTACTCTTGGGATCGGGCGTTTTTATTTGCTATAACGTTAACATTGAAGCGTGTAGTCACATAGCAGCCACTCCACCTGAAACTAAATGTTGCTGGGTGCCTTTACCCTGATACCTCGCGGTCCCAGGGTACGTTGAAGTGAGGCATCAGTTAAATGCCATGCTGGACTTTACGTGTTGAGTACTTTTTCCTCCATTAGAGTTAGCTGCTCAGACCTAACCTTATCTTTTTTGTCAGTCCTTTCAATTCCCACTATTATGGAATTGAAATGGTGGCAAAATGTCAAATTTTACTAATATCAAATATTGATAGAAAGCTAATAAACAAAACCAAAACATCTAATAAAACAAAACCAAAACATCTAATGAAACAAATACTATATCAGCTCTATCCGCTGATGAATTCCACAGTTTCTTTACAAATGTTTCAATAATTGATGAATATGAAAGGTTACCATCTACTACCTTTGACTCAATTACCAGGGCGAGTAGATTTGATATAACCAATCATCGCTAAATCTGAACCCTATCTCGGAAACGGCTATAACGATTTGCATGAAATTTTGTATTTAGATAGGGTTTTGCTTTTTAAGTTCATCTATATAGGTGTCTTTCCTATAAACGCGATTTTACACACAAAAAAAAAAGTAGGTTATGTTAAAACAGGTGAATCCACCCGATTCAACTATGACGTCTGGTAGAACTGGCGAGTCCACCAGATTCAACTACGACGACTGGAATAGCGGTAGGTTGGGTTATAATTTTTTTTTTGTATAAAATCACGTTTTTTTAGGAAAGTCACCTATATAACACGATTTTACTAAAAAAAACACCGAGCAAAGCTCGGTTGCCCAGGTTTTATAATATATAGCTGAAAATGAAATATTTGTCCACGAAAAATTTACTGTGTTTTCTTCCATTTTATTCACAAAAAACGTGTTTGTCGAACAGCATGAGGAGTTTCTACTGCCCAGATAAGTGTATTATTCATTCGTTTTGTATGTTTTGTAAAATTGTCGTTGATTTAGGAGCACAATGCCTTTGAATGAATTGAATGAATAATTTTGATAACACACATTAGCATAGAAAAATCGAATTAAACGGTTTTCTTCACATAAAGGATTCAATATAAAATTGAACCAGAAAATGGTAGATCTCAGGTGAAAAACAACTACTTTCCTGGCAAATACCACGCAGAACGTTGAATGATATTCACCTGAAAATCCATGCATACTTCCATATAATATCAATGGACATTGAATGCAAATGTTTCTTTCTGATAAGCTCGATTATGTTTAATTTATGTCGTGTTCACCTAACAATCCATACCGGTTTCAGGCTTCTTGGCCCTCATCAGTACGGAGTAGTCAACCAGCCAAAGGTCCAAAGAACTCTGGCTGAAGTGAGACACAACGTAAACAAACCAACATCGAGCTTGTAACACCTATAGGTACGCCGGAAAAGATAAACTTTAACTGGCGGTACCTAGTGACAGAAAAGAAACACTCCGAAAATCTCCCACCTCGATAGGTTTCTAAATAAAAGATTCCTTCTCAGTAGGAGTGGCAAGCCCGTCTAGCATATAGTGACACATTAGCACCCTTATGAAACATATATTTTTCAACCGATTAAAATGTTTTATTTCCATGACGAAAACCACTTTTCATATGAATCTCCATTTTCAATGTCACTACAATTATTTTTTAACAAAAACCTGACCACACCACAGTAATCAAAATTTCATCAAATTGAATTCATAAATGAAAAAGTTATTGTGGGTGATATATTGGAATGCCCTACATTGCATTAACCCACTTTCAACACTATCTAGTGATCAAAACAACTAACAATACGAACAATAAATTGAAATATATTAATAAAAATAATTCAAGTTATTGCTTTCAGAATGCATTTAAATGAAATGAACGGCAGGTTATAACAATTAATTTATTACCTATCTATTTCCAATCGTCTAGCTTCGTTCATAAAATAAACGAAGGTAGGTAACACCTGGGATGAAACATTTGAAAAAACTGAAAAGGGCTCAATATAGAAAATACTAAATTTTTAACGTTTTCCTCAACGGCTAAAGATCAACCAAATTTCCAGACCCTTCATATCCATACACTCGACTGTAAAGGTTCCACTAACTGCCAATGTCCCACTGTAATAATAATACAATCTATTGATTACTTGGGAGTTATGGTGGACCAATTTCTGCGCTGGAATGAGCATATCACATACACTACAAAAAGATTGCGTACACTGATTTACAAATTTTACCAGGAATATTTGAATAAAAAGACTCTCAGGATGATCTACAGTGCTCTATCAGAATCCATCATTTGTTATTGTATCGTTATATGGGGCGGAGCGTTCAAAACTACATTGTGGAATTTGGAGACCGTCCAAAATACCCTACTGAAAATTATTTTGAAAAAAATAAAAGATTGTCTACTGCAATGCTGTACAAAGAAGCAAATGTCTTCACTGTGAAAAAACTCTATACCTACCAATGTCTCCTGTGGGTCATCAGTAAACCATTTAATTTCAGAACATACCTACATATTACACGACGCAACACAAATCAGGATATTGAAGTTCCTTTCGCTAGCCTCCGTCATGATTAGAGGTTGGTCACCTATATTGGACCCAAACTCTATAATCAATTACCTTCAGAACTAAAAAAGATCACCAGTATTAAAACAATGAAACTGAAATTGAGAAACTTTGTGATAAACAACTTTAACTGTTTGAAAGCTAAACAAAAATTTTTTTTGCCACTCATATTTTATCTTGAACATGAACTGTCTTCATTCCCCACCTATTTGAGAACGGTAATGCCACGACACAAGCTTGCTTAGGTGGCATCCCCTTCTCTAAAAATGTATATACTCTACTCATCTCTCACGAATATGTATCTCCTTATGATATTTTGGCCTATTTCGGCTACTATACTATATTTTTTTTATAAGGGATATTATGTCTATAATCAATTATGTTTATAAATGAATATTTACTAGTGTCCTGTCATTATAACTGAATGAATAAACTTTTGAACTTTAATTTAGGCTATTTCAGAAATAATGCAAATGCAAATATAGGGTGACCAGCTTAACTGAACTGTACCCATAGGAAATAATATCAGTACAACTACTAACGTCGACCACAAACTTTCGTTAAAATAGAGGCCGAAATAAATTTGGCACCGCTGCGCTGTGTCCGCATTAAAACAAGCGGCATTTCGGGAGTATAGATTCGGGATACAATAAATTTTTATTGTAAAATATTATATTATTTTGCCGCTCTTATTGTGTTGTTTCTGAACTAGTGACTGACGTCACTGACTATTATTTCCGTCTTATGGTATAGGGAGAATATTAGGCAATGTCTGACAAACTTAAATGTTTATAAACTCTAAAACGAAATTCAAATCAAAATTATCCTAATAGTTGGATTGGTCAGGGGAGTACATTAATGGCGGGTTGTAACACAGCTGGCCATCCTTTGGTAAAGGTTAACTACAGGTTTTCTCTCTTTCTGGATCATGGCAATAAAAAGATAGAGAACTTGCAGTTAGCAAAACCAAAGATGACCAGAGGTGATATAACCCGCCCTAATTGGAAGGTCACCTAGATTGCCAGAGCTAATTTACTAATTTTTTTTCTATTCGGCTTCTTTTTAAGGTCTTACAAATTCTTAACACTGAATATTCATTAATGATAAAATTGTGTCTCGTGAAAATTAAGAGTGGGATTTTGAATAGATATATTTTGTCATAAAATCTAAAGTAAATTCGGAAACAAACAAAATTCTAATTTTAGCTTCTTGGGCCAAAATAACAAATCATCTCACGGAAAAAAATCGCCAGTCAGAATAATTTCCTTATCAAAATTAGTTTTTAAGGTGTTTTTTAAGTTTTATGAAAACTTCCCAAAATAGATGAAAATATGCTGGTCTAGATTTAAAATATGCTTTTTTTATTCGATAAAACACAACATGAGAAACTTGAATCTTTTGAATTCGTACAAAACTTTGCATCGGTTGATCCGCCTTTTTAAATGAATGAAATTCCCATATCCAAAATGGAAGAACACCCACAAATATTAATTTCGAAAAAATGTACTGTGGTATTATCTAACCCGTATACTACCTACATAAGTTAACTTTGAATGACATCCCAGTGGCAAGAATCTACATATTTACATTACCTATTTACAACACATTTAGTATTTCTTCTCATTATCAATTGGTAAATAAAAACGCTAAGTACTCATTTAAATAGCCTGAGACGTTAATTAAGTGAAATAATTCATACAATTAACGTAAATTAGCTCAAATAATAATAATGATTCATTTGTGATTATTGCGAATATTCTAGTGTTCCATATTTAACTGTTGTCGACTCTCCTTGAAGTATCTGTGATCGTGCCTAACCAACCGACAGGCAGTTGAAAAGTATAATGTAAATACCGTTAGTTGCATGAGTCATTCCCTTTGATATTCCGTTCTACGAGTGGGGTCATGATCATGAAGCTGAATTTACCAAATTCTTGCATTTGATGATCACAATCGTGTTTGAGGAACTTTCATAAAATTATCCTCTTTTGCTGCAGTACGAATATGTCTCATTTTAGTAATACATTTCTCAATTTGCTTTCTCGTCTCTTTGAAGGTCTTTCAAATGAACAGGACAAGACAACGTATTTCAATTAGTTTTATTGCTGTTTGCTGTCCTTTCAACCATAAAAAATCACTTATACTGGTCGGTACGAAAATTCGGTCGTTAGGTATTCGATTTATGGTTAAAGTATAAAGGTGTATTTAGTCAACTTCGGTTTAGTGATGGCAATAGCAATAAAAATAGTCATAAGCGTAAGAATAATTAAGTAGAACCTATTTTATACAACAAATTTATATTTAGTAAATAACCGTGAAATTTTGGAAAATATAACCTAGTATAGACTAGACGAGAAGTGAGTTTCCTGCGAAAAATAGTTCCAAGTCTCCCAAAAATATGAGCAATAGCTCATTCGATTCTGAAAAAGACATTTTTTTTCGTTTTTTTGCTGACGAAAATTCAATTGTTATTAACAAAAAACAAAAAAAAGGGGTTCAGTTTTGTGGGAATAACTCAAAAACTATAAGCGATAATCGGAAAATCGATTCTTATAGAGGAAATTTCCAATTAAAAAGTTTTGAATCCCGGAACTCTATCTCCATTATTCAATATTTTAATTTAACGCTGAAAATAGGGCCCCGCGCGACCGCCACGGCATACTCTAAAGAGAGTACACCACATACAATATTTTTTTTATAGTAAATATCAATTTAAAAATTTGAATAAATTAGGGTGTGATTTAACACTTGAAAAAACAAGGTCCCGTTGGAAATAAAATGGTTTATTTTTTAACAAGTTGATCATTTCTTAATTACTCCTTATTTTTCGGCCTTTTATTATATATATATATATATATATATTATATATATATATATATATATATATATATATATATATATATATATGTTATGTTTAGAAGTACGTGTTAAATGTTCAAAGAGTTAAAATTAAAAATTATAAACTAAAAAACACATAAATAACAAATTTCATATTTAGTATTTATTATTTATTTTACATTTTTTGACTATGTTGTAAATAAACATGTTTTCAACATTACAAGCAACTGGCATAATTTATAAAAATTCTAGAAAACAAAATTTACTAATATATTTTTGAGCACAAGCAGACAACAAAATGTTAGAACATTCTGTATATGAAATTAGATCTGAACACAATAGCCAATGAGATGCCAGTAAAGATCTTGATGCAAAATTATGAATATTGAAAATATGAAAAGCAGAAAACGACAAAAGTGATATTTAATATATCATGGATATAGTATGTAAGGTATTTAGAAACTATTAGTGATAAAATCTGTCAAATAAACGAAAATAAGGAAAAGTGCAACAAAAAGTGAGTGAAAACCGAGAATTCGTGAAAAAAACAAAAGATAGGTGGTATCGAGGGAGAAAAATCATCAAACTACGAAGAGATTGAACAAATATTTTTTGGAAGAACCAACTCAACAAAATTTTATTTGGAAAATCAAGCGTATTTCGCTACAAACACAGTTATTTGCCACTACACCACAAGAAAATACCAGAAAGAACATTAGCTAATAAAAACCAGGTACATAACGAATCTTAGTTTCTCATTCCATACATATACCAGTCCGAGTACGAATTCACAGTCGAACAAGGGGGCTGCAGACTGGAACGGCAGTTTCCAAGAACAGGAGAGTGATCCAAGACATTGAACATTTGCATTTCAAGAAGCCATAGGTACTTTAGAACTATAAAAGTTACAAAACTCTGTGCATTTTAAAAATAAACCTTTAAGAACTCCTTCGATGAAAAACTTTCATGAATTGTGTTATAGACTAATTATTTTACTGAAGCAACATAACCTACAAAAATAGGTTGTATTTCACTTCTTTTTATTACCACATAATTGCACTTTTCTTGTATATTTTGCTATAAAACACTAATTTAAGTTAATTATCACAGAACAGTAAGTCTTCCTTAATAAAGGAAATTATTATTTTGATGAATTTCTGACTTATTTTCAATAATTGATCAAAATAGTTTGCCATTTTTCTGAAACTGACATCAAGAACACTACCAGAGGGCTCCACAGTAGTACTTACTCCATACTGATTGAGTTAGCTGAGGTAAAGAAAGTAAGGTAAAAGAGTCAAATGGGAAAAAGGTAAAATACATAGTCGGACATTTGAAATATTTATATGGGTATTTATTTATGAACATATCAAAGGGCAATTAGCTAAAGGATTTGAAAATAGTAAAAAAATAGTTTTTGTTGTGATGTCTGATTGTGAAAATAATAAAATAAAACAAACCGCAATCACCCCATCATAACAATATATACTTAAAAGATCACGTTATGAAAGTTTACAAAAGTTTAATAAAAAAAAAAAATTAAAAAAAAATTGAAAAAAAAATTATCCATGTTTTGCTATTGCTGTTTTTGCATCAAACAAAGGCATTCAATAACATTCTAATAAATTTTTTTAGAACATTTGTTTATAAACAAATTTATAAGTTTAATATTTTTGCCATTTTGGTGTCTAGAGAATATAATGATTTTTGAAAAACAATATTTTTCTTAAAACAAATTCTTATTATTTATAATTGTTTTTTTATATTTTTATTGTTTAAATGATTAGTTTATAATTTTTTCTCTAAAAATTATAATTGGCATTTCTCAATAGAATAACAAAAAATAAAAAAAAGATTAAAAATGTTATTGTTTATTTAGTTAACAATTTGTTCTAAGCAAATTCCAAATCTCATTATATTTATTTCTGAAACTACTAAAAATTACGAAAACAACCATATGCAACAAAGTGTCATAAATATTTTTTATAGATTTTTCAAAAAAAGTTTTCGACACTTTGTTGCATGTTTGTTTTTTGTAATTTTAAGTAGTTTCAGAAAAAAAATATAATGAGATTTGGAATTCGTTTATAACAAACAAACACAAAATAACCTCTTGTTATCTTGAACGATGGAAGATAGTGACTAAAGTTTATCTTTCAGTCGCAGATGATTCCACATCTGTTCTTATGAACATCCTGTTCATATTTTCAAACAAGTCAATCTATTATTTACTGATATAAAATATAATTACTTATGTTACCCACACATCTTCTCATAGCATTATTGTATTTAAAAAGTATTTTTCACTTATATCAATTACAGTATTTTTGGATATTCCCCAGGACATACCTATTTTAGCCAAATCTGAGCAGAAATTAAAAAACTCGTTTTCCATCTTGAATATTAGCTAAAAATTCGATAAGTGGAAATGGAACGTTTCAATTGCAAACTTTTGGACAAATGTGAAGTTGAAAAAATAAAATCAGAGGAAGTGATAGTATAACTTTTTATTTTTTCAACTCAGAACTGAAATAAATCAAAACATCCGATATATCTGCTCAATCGTCAATTCCGCTTATATAAATTTGTCTTTTTTTTGTGTAATTAGGTCAACAGGAAGTCGATAGAATGCCCAAATAACGTAACACTCCCAATTTCTCAGAAACCTTTTAAATGCAATTAAAAATGACAATAGGAAATCGGTATCCAGCTCGCATTTATTTGAATTCGATACCCGGCCAGTTTGGAAATCCCGTCTACAACGAATGTTTTCGATAGTGTCTTCAAATTCCAATGATTCACGACAAAAGTTCGTTCTAGCCAAATAGACATGTTTTCGGAAAACAGATAATGATTTATAGCATGGCAACCATCCAAAACTATGGCAGACTAGACGTGATTTCCTTGCGGAGATACAAATCGGAATAGGAAGCGGTCGTTCGTTTTGGGATTACGATTGATAGTGAGTAATAACCGAATGACATTAATGAAACATTTTAATTTGATCTATTGAAGTTGCATCGAACTTCTACAATTTCATAGGAACCTCGTCGTTAAAATAAGTTATTTTACCAAAAATATTCAGGGTGATTCATAATTGAATGCTAATCCTAAAGGGCGATAATTCTTGGATAATGTAAGCTCTCTTTCGAAATAATGTTATTTTTAGGAAAATAAATGTAATATTCCGTTTTGCTTGATGACTTTTTACTTGTCAAAACTTCTATCTTTTTTTTGAATACTACATACATGTTGAAAAGGGAAACATTCTCAATTGGATATTGATAAAAATATTTTTCTGTGAATTGAAAAATCCACGATAAAAATAAAGTTATTTTTTGGGAATGTCTAACAGAAAACAACTACTTCCCCGGCTAAAGCCACGCTGGACATTGAACTACATCTGATAGATATTCTGAAAAGACCCTAAGTCAAAAGAAAAATCTGAAATTGAAAATTTGCATTTTATTTCATTTGTAACATTGACGCAAGAGAGACATCACATTCACTACATACATGATAAACAATAAACAAACAATGTGAACTGTGATATACAAAGAGTATCAAATAAATTCTAACAGATGATTTTAAGAAAAATTTTTCATATGAACATAGGTCCGCAACCGCTTTATTTCTGAGATACAGGATGTTGAAATTTAAAAAAAAAATAGTTCTTCCCCAATATCTCTGAAACCGCTTTGGATTTTTTTTTCAATTTTGGTACATGCAAAGTAGGTACTCATAAAAATAATTTTTTTTTATGATAAAATATTTCTTACTTTTCATCAGTGGCGTCCCTGTTAACATGCCATATTTTCTATCAAAATAATGATACGCCACTGACTTTTCCAAATAAATATTATTTTTGTAATTGTCCTCTATCTTCTCATAAAAATGGTCTCTTGCCTTTTTTCGTCCGGCGAACGGTTTTTTAGTTAGAAAATAAAATGCATTAATTTGCTTGTCCCTATGCGAAATCAGCTGTTGAAGAGTAGTAGGATTATCTTGTGGGCTAGAAATATCTAGTATGCAAGCACCCATAGAAGGTTATGTGAAACAGGAAGCTTTGAGCCAAATCATCACTTGAAAGGAGCACATCGGACTGCAAGAACTCCAGCAATTGAGGTAGCTGTTTTAAATTCAGTTGACGAAAATCCTGAAATAAGTACGAGGCAAGTTGCCAATAATTTGAATATCGCCCATATTCTAGAATGGAGGATTCTTCATGATTATTCATTATAATCCCTATCACATTCAACGGGTTCAGACTCTACTTCCTCGAGACTTTCCATTACGAGTGAATTTCTGCCAATGGTTTCTCCAAAAAGTTACCGAAAATCCTTTATTTGACAGGGAAATTTTATTAACGGACGAAGCTAGTTTTACTAAAAACAGCATCAGAAATTTTCATAATAATCATTTTTGGGCCGAGGAAAATCCGCATGCAATCGTGGAATCTCATCACCAGGAGCAGTTCTCATTAAATGTCTTGGCTGGAATTATTGGAGATTACCTAATTGGACCGTTTTTTTACCAAGCAGATTAAATGGACATAATTATTGCCGATTTCTTGAGGATAATTTGCCAATTCTGTTGGAAGATATTCCTATTTAATGCGAAATCTCATGTGGTTTATGCACGATGGTTTACCTGCTCATTGTAGTGCTTTGGCACGCGAATATTTAAACCAATACTTTCATAATCGCTGGATAGGTCGTGGGGGAACAGAGTCATGGCCAGCTAGATCCCCAGACTTAAAAAGTCTTGATTATTTTCTTTGGGGACATCTTGAGACTTTGGTGTACAGTCAACCAATTCTAACTGAGGAAAAATTTCGAAACCGCGTAATAGTTTCCTGTGATGCAATAAGGAATACTCCAGGAATTTTCCAAAGAGTACGTGAGTCAATGACAAGGAGGGCTGAAGCGTGCATACTTGCAGGAGGCCGACATTTTGAACAGTTAATTTGATTTTGGTATTTTTTGTTCATAATAGTTAATTTTTTAAAATAAAAAATGTATTTTTATGCGTACTCATTACAAAAACTAAATAATAGTAATCATAAAATTATAAAAATCTTGCTTAGATCCTTTGGTTACCACAATTAAGAAATTAAGACTAAGAGAAAAAATCGAATAGGGACAAGCAAATGAATGTATTTTATTTTTTAATCGTCCGCCGCCGTCCGCCGGACGGAAAAAAGGCAGGAGACCATTTTTATGAGAAGATAGAGGACAATTACAAAAATAATATTTATTTGGAAAAAAAGACAGTGGCGTATCATTATTTTGATAAAAAATATGGCAGGGCATGTTAACAGGGACGCCACTGATGCAAATTAAGAAATCGTTAATCATGGAAAAAAATTATTTTTATGAGTACTTTGCATGTATCAAAATTGATATTGGGGAAGAACTGATTTTTTTTGTTAAATTTCAACATCATATATTTCAGAAATAAAGCGGTTGCGGACCTATGTTCATATGAAGAATTTTTCTTAAAATCTTCCAAGGATTATCGCCCTTTAGGGTCAGCATTTAATTATGAAACACCCTGTATATTACTAGTTAACACGCTACGATCGACATTCATCCAAATACTTTCTGGGACGAAACACAAAATTGCGACACATTCTACTAGGTTCCACCCTTTGTCTAACTTCTTTACAGGGTGATTAATACCAATATGCAAAAATTAGTCAGTAGGTCGTATGAGTTAAATATGATTACAAAAAGTACCAACTAAAATGATGTAATGCTAAGGAATCGGCCAAATTTCGTTCCCTTTATAAGAGTGGGAGCTGGCATCAAAGCGGGCGGGGTAAGAAGTGACTTTTTCATTCACTGCAGCGTGATAACCATATCACAATATTTACAACGTTATCCTTGGTATTTATTTATTTGTAATACAATACTCTACAGGACAAAGCCCAATTACAGAGCAGGAATTAACAGAATATAATGAATACATCACAGATTTTTATATGAATATTAAGCACATACACATTTTATATTTCATAAGAGGTAACAAAATGGTTATTGTAGAAAGTGGAATTTTAATCTGACAACTTGCAACTAAATACATCTAGATCATCGCTAATAGAATAGTAAAGGGTGTCAATTATCGATATTAATTTAAAAATAATTCAATATACACTTGCTGCACTAGGAGCACTAATTCATGACATACCATAGAATTATGTTGTTCTGCAGTAGGATATCGTTGGCGGTTTTGGGGCAAAAAATATAATAAATTACCTTGTATTGCTCTAAAATTTTGCAAAGGCTTTCTCACATGGCAGAAAAGTTACCATTTCATTTTCCGCGTGTTGGTGTATAAGCCGCGAAATGAGTCCAACGTGTAACAATATTTTATAAAATAATGTACCGTTTTGAATAAAATTTGGTATGTAGGTTTTTTCACGAATCTTCTAGACCATTTATTCCATTTTTCTAACTATACAATTGAAAGTAATCAAAAATATATTTTTGCATTATTTGCTGCAAATATTTTCTTCATTTTTTTTCGTTCGTTATATAAAGATGTCCGCAAAAGCCATTTGCGTACGTGGAACTTGTATCATCTTTCCAATTGTTACATAAACTGCTGTTTATGAAGACTATGGAAATTCGTGCAAAAATTTCACTTTTCCATATCGTGTAAAAGCTGAAATTCTATTTGAAAATTAAAATATAGCATTAGGGATTGTTTGTTTCACACTTAAAAGATTTTCAAGAATTTTGGAACGAAATAGATTTATTTGAAGAATGCGAAAAAAAAAATAGAAAAGAAATAAATAATAATAATAAATTGATTGGAGGTTGCTTGTTGTTGTTTTTTCGAAAATTCAACCTTCAGCAGACTAAAAACGGTCGATTAGATAGCGATCGATATTTACTTCAATGTGTTCGACGAATGAGAAATTCCGACCATTTAGCGATCGATATTTACTTCAATGTGTTCGACGAATGAGAAATTCCGACCATTTCCGATGTCCCGAAAAAAAGACATGAAATGATATGTGTACAAGAATGTAGGACCTTGAGACTACTACGAAAATAGAGAAACCGCATGCATACATGATGATATTTTAAACGATTGAATTAGCATCTTGCTCTTCTAATATTAGCTCTCAGTACGTTGCAAACATTCCGATTTAGGCATCTGCATTTCCGACGAAATGGACGTATTCGGGAAATGTTGTCTTGTTGAAACACCCTGTATATGAGGCGAGGTACGAAGCAAGCAGCCAGCCTATCGCAGAAGATAACTCGTGAATGATTGGTCTGGTTGAATGAATGGAAAACGTGCCTGTCCCACATAAAACTCTTTTCATTCAGGTAGAGTTTCACACCGATAGAGACAGGGTATTCAAAATATAGAAGTATTCGAAATCTCGGAAAAATCAAGAAGGGATCGAGAGTATTTAGATGGAATATTATTAAAAAAAACAAAAAATGAAGATATGCACAGTATGTTCAGAAACTCAGACTGAAAGATAAACTTTAGTCACTCTCATTGTTCAAGATAATATCTTGTTGATCAATTGGAAGTAGTCATTTTCTGTTAGATATTACAAAAAATAGATTTCTTTCCTAGTTTTTTTCCATGTTCAGAAAATTTTATTTCCAATTTTCAATTGAAAATGTTTTTTTCGATATTTCAAATACCTCTCGAATTTTGAAAATTGAAGTTGATTAAAAAATACATTATCAGGAAAAGTACAACATTTTAAATTAGAATTAATAAAAATTTCACCAAAATGTTGTTTTGTGTTCAATTTCATTGGTTTTTTTGTATTACTTTAAATTCAAACAAATGATAACGAAAAGTTGGATATACCAGGGTAAAAACAAAATTAAAAATATCGAATTCCAAATTGTATTTCATGCACCTCTGAGTATGTTATCTATAATGATACATATTTCTGAAGGTTTTCTTTCATAGAATTCGTCCCAAAACAAATCATTTCTCAATTTCGAAGGAAAAAATAACAAAAAAAACTGCCAGGTGTGAGGTTTGGACCCCAGCTCCCTTTCGAGAACCAGAACTTAAATCTGGCGCCTTGACCACTTGACCAACTCTGTAAATATTAAATTTTAAAAGTAATTCCAAGCTGTTACTCCATTGGTATGGTTGCTATACGAAAAATTTTCCGAAAAAAGGACATACAAAACATGTGCACAAATTTTGCTCAAGTACTAAATTGTTTGCTGTGAGTACTAACATTTTAAAAACATTTCATTCTGTTACTCGATCGGCCAAGTTTTCTGTCAGCTCTTAGCCTACTAGATCTCCAGGATTGTATACTTTCGACCATAGAGAACACTTCAAAATGATGGTTTTCCTGGAAGATAAGGATTTATTATGCTCTCAATTCCACAATAACCAACTAGATCTCTAGGATTATATGCTTTTGACCTCTCGGTCGTTAACTTGATAGTTGATTAGTTATTGGGATCATCCCTTCCGAAAATAAGTTAATTACAATAATAGATCATGATCCTGTTGTTTTCTACATATGTGCTATATAAATTAGTCAGGATCCTTTAACGTTTTATACATGTGTGCATGTATGTATAGTTATATATATATAAAATAATATTTATTTACCTCAAAGTTACATTAAAATAATCCAATGAAAAGAAAATGCACAATGGTAAATAAATACGTACTACCCAACAAGGCAAGCCTTGGTAGTGGGAGTGAAGACTAATATCTATAAGCAAATATACTTAAGTGATATGTGATTAAATTAGAATTATTTTTATATTAGGACATATATTAAACCAAGAGTGAAAGCGATGTGATGATAAGCAAATGTTAGACAATGCGATAAGCTGTATTTTAAATAATAAAAGATCTGGTCGAAGTAGACAAAATACCAAAAGGCGGACCTTGTGAACAGTGGAAATTGTCTACGTAGATCCAGATTCTCGATATCAGATTGGGTAATTGAATGATACTCATATTATATAAAATATAATATGAGTAAAATAATATATACAATACAAAATAAAATATGAAAGTATAAAAAATAGCGTTGTTGTAAATATAGAATACAATAGTAAGATTATAGAAAAGTAGTAGTAATTTATATGTACAATGCACAATGAACAATCTTTTGGAAATTATTTTTTAAATGTTTTTCATTTTTCTTTTTTCTTTGTTGTTATAACAAACTGCTATATAAGTTTTTCATGTCAATATATTGGTGGATGGTAATGCGTGATTGGTCCATTTATTTTCGACTTGAATAAATGATGGGAATTGTATTGTTCAATTTCTTGAGGGATCAAACTATATAATTTTGGTATCAATGTATTTCTGTGAGCATGCTGCCTCATTACAGCTGATAGAAATATAATTGTCGAACGTCAAATAATTTCTTTTCCCGATATAATTCGTTAGTGGGGTAAGTATATGGTTTCTTGTATATTATCTTAATGATCCACTTTTGTATTTTTTAAGACAAAGGCGATCAAATTACAATCAATGAATACTCCCAAATATTTAATGTTTCGGACCATCGATATCGTTTGGTTGTCATCTATATGAAGAGTGTCATATTCTGGTAGGTTCATCGCGTATGAAGTGAGTTTTGCCGATGTTCATTGTTAAAAGCCGGTTTTTAAACCACTTCTTAATTATTTTCAAATCTTTTTCAGCTTTTTTTTTTCAAAGATTGCCAATCCTCGTCTACATATATAATTGCTGTATCGTCAGCAAAACTCACATCATCTCCTTCTGATTCTAATTTCAGTAGATCATTAAGATAAATATTGAAGAGTATAGGCCCCAGGATTGTGCCTTGAGGAACGCCATATTTTATTACCGTTTCTTCACTGAGGCTATCATTGATTCTAACTCTCTGGATTCTTTGATGTAGATAGTTTTTCATCAGGTCGTATGGTTTTCCTATGACTCCAATACCTTCCAATATTTTTAGCAATGTAAGATGATCGTCGGTGTCGAACGCTTTGGCGAGATCTATGAATATGGCCAATGTTGGTTTCGTTTTGTCGACATGTTTGCATATTCTGAATGTAACATATTCTATGTCGTCTTGAGTTGACCTGTTTTCTCTAAAGCCAAATTGCTTTTCTGATAATACTCCATTTTTTTATTAAATATTTTGTTATATTTATATATATATATATATATATATATATATATAATACGAAAGTGGAATATTGTGACAGAGAGAAATACATGAAAAAGGAAATTGTGGCATATTGGACAAATTATTGAATTAAAGAAAAAAAAATCCTCAAGTGGGAGTCGAACCCACGACCTTCTCATCTCTAGTCAGACGCTCTACCAACTGAGCTATTTGAGGACATAGGAATCGACACACACTCGTGAATCATTTTTCCCATAATTTAATTTTAGTGTTAGAATGAATAGAAGATCGAAAGTACTTATCATTCTAACATCATCGTCGACGTGACGATTTCAATAAGATATTTAGGAAGATGATCTCCAACCACTGATAAGATTTTGCCAAATATATAATACGAAGGTGGAAAATTGTGTCCGAGTGAAATATATATATATATATATATATATATATATATATATATATATATATATTGCTGTCACCATTTTAATCTGTCCACATTTTATTTTTAAATATTTTATATTCCCATTTTATATTGTATTACCCTGAAGATGACTTTATAGAAGTCGAAACGTATGCAAAGAATCAATAGTGGTTTCAGTTATTGTACCTTACCCCAACAAAATTTACAATTTATGTAATAAGGTCACAAAACGCCCCGAAGATAATGATCTGTTCTCAGAAGCGTATTCTCGATTTGAAATTAAGTTAAGCTGTCGGGGTCAGTCTCCCGGTTTGTGTAGGTCGCTTCAATAGCCACGGAGACATGTAAATTGACACTAACCGCGGATGAAATTTCATCGAATTACTTTCAATAAATTTAACGAAGGAAGAAACGATGCACTCACATGATTAGTGGGAAAGTCGTTCGATATAAAATAAAAGAAGTAAGTGGTGATGTATGAAGATTGCAATCAGAATTGTTGTGTTTTGTAATAGTTCAGTTCCCAGGGTTTCTGTGAATGAAACGACATACATGTACTCAACCATGAAATAGCAATAGTTTCATTGTTTTCGTTTACGTTATGATTTCGGTAATCATTCTATGGAAAATAAAGCACTTGGAAAATGTAAATTTTGCCTCGTATTTCCATGAGCTTAAGCTGATGGGGCTTCAAGACGATTTCTGTAAAAAAGATTTGTACTTCACGGAATTCGGGACTAAACTCCACGTTATCAAAACCATTATCTTGTGCCTTCTTTAGATACTTGCAAAGTCTGCTTTTCGTTATTTGATGTTTTTGGCACTTCTTATGCTCATGTTGCTTCGTATCACGTCAGTAACTGCTTTAGGGTCAAATTCCCTCTAGGTTTTCTTCCTGCAATATCTTGGCATACTTGTATATTTTAACCTGAAAATCCATAAATTTAACCGGGGAGACTCTGGACAAACGTCCAGATTCTCCCCGTGTATACTCTTTTCGAATTTGGTGTCATAAATCTAAAATCTGCTCATATTTAGATGTGGTAGAATTATAACCTGACTTTCAAATGAATCTAAAACTACACCTGAGAAAATGAGCTTGAAATAATTATTTACTTGCTCAATAAAGCTAACACAAGTTGGAGAAAATCTAACATCAGCACAGCACACCAAACATAATTATTACAGGTTCCCTTTTGACATCTGGGAATGCATTCAGAAGTTTGCGGTTACGAAATCTGAGCCTGTCCACTGTCTCTCCGTGTCCATAGTCTCCCCTACTAATTTTCATCTGGTTTCAGACGGTGGCGTGTCCAATTTCTTCGAACAAACTATTCACATTATTCAGTAACGTAATATGTGAAATTTGAAATTCTCTGGGTATTTGTTTCCATTGTGCAATAAAGAGCTTTGAAGAAATTGTAGATATTTTTTATGGCCGAAATAAATGCTTATTCCCGTGAAAATTGATCAATTATGACTATGTGCCAGTTTTCATCATAATTGGAGAAAAAAAAAATGATCGGGAGAACTTGAAGAATTTGTTAGGATCGTCTATATTGGCCAGGGTCGATAATTTTTGAAACCAAAAAAAAATAATAGGATGAAACCCATTGGAGAAGGAAGAGAATATAACAAAAATGGAAGGAAAAATAATTTACGGGCGATCTGAGGTCGGGAAGTGGAAGGGGGTGAGTTTTTAAGGGTTAAAAACGGTTTATTTCGATTTCCGGCAAAACTACAAGTCCTATGGAAAAAAGTTAAATGGCAAAGGTAATAAAAAGATCTACAACTTTCATATTTACACTTTTTTCACATAACCTCAAAATCCATGTAAAAAATTCAAATAACCAAGTTTTTGGTTTTTTATTTTTATCTTTTACAAAAAAACTTTTTTATTCACCCAAACACACTGTAATTTTTTTGATTTAAAATATTTATTTTTCCACCTTATTTTGACTCAATATCAAAAAAGCACCCTAATTTTCAATCGAAAATTCTCCCGTCAAAATATCAGCTTTTTTTAAAAAGTCGGTGGGCTTTTTGTTCGTTGAAATCTCTACTTTCTGATGGTATAAAAAAATACACATTACTGTGGTAAATGTTCTCAGAAAATGCAAAGAAATAACAGGTAGTAAGGCCCAGACCCTCCTACCCCCTTCCCCACTTCTCTATGAAATACCTTTGATGGGCTAAAATTTTCCGTAGGTATATAAGTTATCTTAAAATAGCAATAAATAGGCATCTACGCATATAATTTAAAGATTCTACAACTTTCTCAAAATATTGTAGATGTCTTATTAAATATTAACTTTACGTTTCTTTGCATTTTCTGACAACATTTACCATAGTAATGTATATTTTTCTTCATACCATCAGAAAATAGAGATTTCAACGAACAAAAAGCCCACCAAGCTTTTTAAAAAAGCTGATATTTTGACGGGATAATTTTTGATTGAAAATTGGGGTGCTTTTTCGATATTAAGTCAAAATAAGGTGAAAAAATAAATATTTTAAATCAAAAAAATTACAGTGTGTTTGGGACATGAAAAGGTAAGTTTTCACCAAATTTCGTGAAAAATTTTTTTTTTGGGAAAGATAAAAATAAAAAATCAAAAACTTGGTTATTTGAATTGTTTACATAAATTTTGGGGTTATGTGAAAAAAGTGTTGATACAAAAGTTGTAGATCTTTTTATTACCTACAACTTTCCCATTTAACTTTTTTCCATAGGACTCGTAGTTTTGCCGAAAATCGAGATAAACCGTTTTTCACCCTTAAAAACTCACCCCCTTCCACTTCCCGACCTCAGATCGCCCGTAAATTATTTTTCCCTTCATTTTTGTTATATTCTCTTTTCCAATGGGTTTCATCCTATTATTTTTTTTCACTTTTTACCATTTTCAAAGGCTTCAGCCCTGGTCTATGTGTATAACAATGTATCGAGACATTCGCTGATATTTTATGAGCATAATATAGGTTTTTGTTCGGAAATAATCGATTGAAAATGAAATTACAAACAATAGGATTTGGTGGAATCTGATAAGTAATTATTAACGGTCTGAATAACCAAAATATCCATTGATTTCATTGTTTATACCGTTTGCTGTGAAATGCATGAACGCAACGTTTTCTTAAGGAACTTAAATTTGTTGGATATATAGATATTTTAATATCGTTTTGGCTCCTGCCACCAATTCTCATAACATTCAAGGTGCTAGTGGCTCAGTGGTACGAGCGTTAGTATTGTAGCCACCCGGCGCGAATTCGATTCTCGCAGCCGGCGAAAAATTTTTCAAGGCCCCAAGAGTGGTTTCGGATGCCTCTATAAAAGGTAAGGCCCTCGTGATCTTAACTCGTTCAAGTTTTCATTAGCTTCTGAGAAAGCGGTAAAAAAACAATTTACGTCACGTATCGCTGCGCGCGTCTTAGAAACTGCAAAAACATGAATGAGTATTCTTCTACAAAATAGTATATTTCATTAGGAGTCGAGAAAATAGGCTTTTTCCGTGCGTGCGCGACAAATTCCCGTGGGAGGCGCAGCCGAACACGGGAAGTCGTGCAAGCACGGAAAAAGCATTTTATGGACGTGTAATGAACGGTATTTTTCATTATATCTACCTGAAAACCACAGATTGTTAAGAAACACTTATTTTTAAAGATTAACGAACAAAAACATGTATTTTTAATTTTTATTAATTGAAATATTTATGGTACAATTTGTGTTGTTGTAAATAGCTAATCCTTTAGCAGCTACTTCATTTATCTATGCTTGAATTAGCAAACAATTTTAATACACTTATGGATCTAGATTGGACCTTACCTCTAACAGTTTTTCGTAAAAAAATCCTAGAACAAATATTGAATTTAACTCTGTGAAACTGAACATATATTTTACAAAACCACTTAGTGCAATTCTGGACGACTCCCTACAATTCTGGTACAATTCTGGTATTAGTAATTCATAATTTAGTAATTATGATCAATACATAATAGATAATATTATAGTGTATTTACTAACAATGTATCCATGTAATTAGGCTAATAGTCTGTATGGATAATAAATAAATGAATAAATTAGTAGAAGTATTCAGTTTTTGATTATCCCCCACTGCATTGTATTCTGATGTTGGCGTTGTTTTTACTGTTCTTGAATGGCTGAACAATTTACGAGAAACTTCAATCTTTCTGTTTACCGATTCTTCGATGTAGCCTTCAGCCACAATCGAGGAACGCCAACCTCCATGCCTTTTTAAAGTAAGCAAATCTCCTCCGCCCTCGACTAACATAGATGCTGAAGATCGTCTTAAGCCGTGTCCAGTATAATCTTCCGGATCAGATATTCAGCAATCTTCTTTGTTGTACCACTGATTGTATGACACCCTGCATGTTGAGCAAAACATCTACCATTACGATTCGCAATAAATAATCTTTTACTATTCATGTGTGTAGGTCTTAGATTAATATATTTACGATAAAATGTGCATGAATCGAAGGGTAATGTAATTGTGAAACTTCTTGATTTGTGATTTTTGCCATCTCGAAGGAATACTATCAAAAACCGGCCATTATCTTCCACGTCTTCCAAGGTCAGACGAATCAAGTCATCTCTTCGTCAGGCACCGAATATGCCAAATATTAAAATTACCTTACTTAATAAACACTTCTCGTCGGGTGCTTCAAGTATGAATTTGGCGATTTGGTCAGTAGTTAATACTTTGAATACTTTGGACTTTTTCGGTGGGTAACCAATACTTTCTCGATTGAGAAATGCAGTAGTTTTTGGTAAATTATTAACATTTACATTTTCTTTTACTGCCAGACAACTTTTTAACATTGAAAATTGACGCCATAAAGTTGAAGCTTTCATGGATTTGCTTTTTTCTGACAAATAAACGAGAAGAATATCATCACTTACATTTATAACTTTCTTTTGTTGGCGCGGTAAATATTTAGTTACATCACTCATGCACTCCGAATATGGGGAAAACACTTTTCTTACGTGTTTTTGCCTCCTGAACACGAATCCGGAAGAAAAATGCGGCGGTCTCATATCGTTTCAGAGTTACATCGCTTTTTCCGAAATAAATTTCAAGCACCGTTTTCTCGCACAAAACTCACTCAAAATGCCTCCTTCTTTTTACCAGCATAAACAATACACCCTAAATCACTTATTTTCGGCACAACTTTGCACAAAATATCGTCGTTTTCATCGAAAAAGATCCTCTTTCTTACACAGTCCGATTCATTTATTACCAACATGAAAAATTAAAAAAGTAAATAAATGTCATCTGTCAAAGAAATGTGTTTTTGAAGATAAGAAATTTGAGTGATTTTTGTGCGAGAAAACGGTGCTTGAATTTGAGGTTAGTTTCAGTTGAAAAACCTATATAACTCTGAAACGGTATGAGACCGCCGCATGTTTCTTCCGGATTCGTGTTCAGGAGGCAAAAACACGTAAGAAAAGTGTTTTCCCCATATTCGGAGTGAGTGATGTAACTAAATATTTACCGTTGGCGCCAGTTGCAAAATAGACGATACTGGTTTTCATATCTCTCACGTGACTTTTTGGACAGTAATTCTGCACTTACTTTTGCCGCTTCACGTGATATATCTTTCTCTGGTGAAATCATTTTTAAATATTTTCACTAAAAATATCCAAATATTGTCACAAAACAAGCGTTATTTACCCCGTTGCTAAGGAAATATACAAACAGTTTGCGATTTCTAGAGAACTGTCAATAACATAGTATTTTATTTTGACATGTAAGTAGGCAGCTAATGACACTAGCGCACCGTGAAATTTTCCGTGCGGGCGCACGGAAAAAGCCCACTTTCGATGCGCTAAATAAACATGTACATATAGCGTTTCAGATAGGTATAATGAAAAATAAATTTCACACAATATTGATATTGATGATATAGGAAGAGTCCAATCACCACCTATCAGGCAAAATGCATGCGTTTCATAACTAAAAGCATGTGTACTGTGTACAAACAAATAAATAAATAATAGTTTAAAAACTAAAGAACACGCTTTAATAGAAAACTAAATTAAAAAGTAGAAAATAATTTTAAATGAGTTTGAAATAAGAATACAGTGATTAACAACAAATTTATTTCATCGTAAAAAAGCGTGGGGTGCTTGATGTCAATTGTTGTTAATATTCCACGGACAGATATTGGTAAAAGTAGAATCATTATGAAAATATCTTAAAAACCACCCCACGCTTTTTTACGATGAAATAAATTTGTTGTTAATCACTGTATTCTTATTTCAAACTCATTTAAAATTATTTTCTACTTTTTAGTTTAGTTTTCTATTAAAGCGTATTTTTTAGTTTTTCAAACTATTATTATTATTATTTAATTTTTTTCACTATTATTCTCCAATTTTGAATAGAATCGGACCATAATCACAAAACTCGCCCGCCATCTTGAATCCTTCAATTTTGACAAAATAATCATAATCTCCGACCCCAAAAACCCCCACATACCAATTTTGAATAGAATTGTACCATAATCACAAAACTCGTCCGCCATTTTGGAGCCGCCATCTTGAATTTTTCAGTTTTGACAAAAGAATCATAATCTCTGACCACGAAAACCCTCAGATACCAATTTTGTAGCGAATCCGACCATAATCACAAAACTCGTCCGCCATATTGGAGCCGCCATTTTGTTTTTTTTTTCCAATGCATTGTCACCGGAATTATGTACACCTGCCAATTTCATTCGTACGTCTGGAAGTGGGTCAAAATCGCGCCCAAAGGAGTCGGTTATAAACAAACATACAAGTGAAGCAAATATAAAGCGTGTAAAAACAAAATCAATCCATGGATCATAGAAAATTATATCTCATGAGAATTGTAAAAACGATCACTAAATAAAGAAAATGTATTATAACAGCAAAAACTATTCTTAAAATAAATAGTTTGTAATAAAAATATTAAATTAATGTTGTAAAGTATTAGGGTAGCACCCACGGATTCCAAATCCATTATGCTCCCAAAATAAAGAAGCTTATCTTGTATTTTGATAGAAATATCGAAACTGAATTATACTAGAATAAGGAAATTATTTGTGAATTGTGGATTCTTGAAGCTTCAATAAATAAATAAATGTTTTTTATTACAACTTCACTCCAATTCTTCTGACAGATAAGTTATTCTCTTTCAATCTGCAGTTGTTTCAATGCATATCTTTTTCGCTTTATTGTTCATAAAATTCTTTCGTGAAACTTCACAATTGTTGACCAAACAGTGACTGTTTCCACAGAATTTTCCAAGGGAACAAGCACAGTTCGTGTTTTTTTTCTAATTTTACTTTCACGTTTAATATTATACGAACGGTGACAAATCACTGAGATACCGACTATTGTGACTCATCATCAATTTATAAGTTTAAAACAAACGAATGCTCCACTCGTGACCGTAGACATATGAGTCGTATGTTCTTGAATTAACATATCAATTTTCATCCCGTTCTCAAATATATCTCTACTACGACAATAATAAATATATTGCAAGAAATGTGACTAATAGGAAAATATCAATATTGACAGATCAAATCACCCGATACGAGATAGTGAAATTTTATCTGTTTGTAGTGCTAGCTACGGATGATTCTTCAACAAATTAACAAATATGCTGCTTTAAACGATGATTAAAATCAAGCGATATATTAATCACAATTTCAAATTTTTTCTTTCACGTTCTTCGAATGGTCTTGAATATGCCATTTTTTTTGTGTAAAAAATTTTTTTATAGACAGGGTGTGGAACTTTGCCCCCGTTTCTCCGGGTTACCCACTAAAAATCTCACCCAGTAGGCTCATCTGGTTCGTACCGCCGAACGACCCTTGAGCCTTTTCCAATTGTATCTGGCCTGCTTATTCCCTTCTACAGCACCCATTCCAGTAGTTTTGTACCCTGCACAAGTTTGTACAGGTCATTTGATGAAAGTGTGCTGTACAGTATCGGTTCACCAATTGGTTGCCCGATGACTGACTGTCTTCTGCGGTCCAGAGATCCGCAGTTGCACAGTATATGTGGTACTGTTTCTGGTTCCTTGCCGCACAGTCTGCATGTTAGGTCGCCATTGAACAGTCCCATTTTGTTAAAGGCGGCGCCAGACATGCGGCAGTCGGCGAGTACCGAGCGACTGCTCGCAGAGTGGCAAGTAGTTGGCAGGTGTGCGCGGAGTAATCACCAAATGGCAAGCACCTAAACCAGATATTCACAATTCGTCACGAACGGAGTCTGTTTGGGAATAACGAATATTCAGTTGCTTGCAATGGATAATGATACAGAGCTCGTTATTAGTTTGGCTACTTTTGTAGTAATGTCTTGAGGTAGTGTGTTATTAAACAAAATAAAGAAGAAGCCCAGAAGAAGGAGATGGTGGATGGTTTCACTCAATAAAAGCAGAAAAACGTAGGTATTGGAGCTGGAAATACAGTTATCCCCTCGCCAAGACTATTGCTTGCAGAAGAACGAATATGTGGATGCAGATTCAGAGCGTAATACAGCGAATACTCGTTTCCTTTGATGTTTCTTCAAAGACCGACAAACAACGGGAAGTACGCGAGCACTGCACAAACACTAAAATTGGTCATCGACAAGTAGCGATGAACCCGTCCATACTACTTGCCACTTGGCAAGCAGTCGCTCGGTACTCGCCGAATGCCGCATGTCTGGCGCCGCCTTAAGGTGCACCTTTCCTGGCACATGTCCTGTCATCAGCCCCATAACAATTTTCAGCTGTTTCCTGTTGAGGATTAACAGGTCTGCTGTTTTTTTCCGGCACGGGCCTTTGATGTAATCTTTCCCGTGTCTGTTTCCTGGAATGTATTTCCAGTATTGTTTGTGTTTTACCTGGATCCAGTCTTCTACTGACGCTCGTACCGTACGCTTCGTACCCCGAGGGTCTGTCCTGGCCCTGGTTCGTTTTCCGATCCTCTTCTGGCGAGTTCGTCGGCTTTTTCATTCCCTGCAAATCCCTGATGTCTGGCACCCAAATCAGCTTGACGCGGTTTTGTTCTGCCATCATTGCCAGTTCCTCTTTGCAGTCCCAAACCAGTTGGGACGTCACTTCCTGGCGACCTAGAGCCTTCAGTGCCGCCTGGCTATCTGAGAGAATGTGGATCTGTTCCTCTACTATTGCTTTCTTGGTGTTTTCCCTAACACGTTGAAGGATTGCGTAGACCTCTGCTTGAAATACAGAGGTGTGAGTACCCAGGGAGTAGCTAAGCTCGGTCCTTGGGTTTTTGGACTACACTCCTGCTCCCACACCATTATCCATCTTCGATCCGTCTGTGTACCAGATCTTGCCCTGTAGAATGGTGTTGAGTTCTGTGTGATTCCATACAGTTGTCTGGTATAGATTCCCTGTATGAGTTTTCGAATGAGAATCTGTTTACGATGCTAACGATACTCATGTGTCCTGTCCCAACATTTATGTTGCCCAGTGTGTTTCTCAGTCTGAAGGCACCTAGCCTTGCCTCTCCCTATATCACCAACTGAAGGGGAGGCAGTCCCAGTAGTGTCTCCATGGCTGCTGTGGACGTTGATTTCATTGCCCCTGTAATGCCTACACAGGCAAGTATTTGTACCTTGCCCAGTTTAGCTTTGGCACTCCTTTGCAGTGTCTTTGTCCACCACGCCAGGGAGGCATACATTATGGCCGGTTTTACCACCATGTTGTACAACCAGTGTACCATGTGTGGTTTTAGCCCCCATTTCTTGGCAAAAGAGCGTATCGCCACGATTAGTGTGGTCTTCGCTTTTCTGATCACTTTTATCAGATGTTGGTTCCAGGTCAATTTCGAGTCTAGTATCACCCCGAGATATTTGACCTCTCCCTTACTCTTTATTGTTTCTCCTCGAAGTTTTATAGGTCCTAGCCCCTCTAAATTGCGTCTCCGAGTAATGCTCTCCGCCTTCTCTCCATAAACGAATATTCCAGAGAGGTATTTAACATACTATGGTGGCCTTCTGCGGGTTGATGTTCAATCCATCAAAGTCCGTCCATCTGGTTGCCAAGTTTAGGGCCTCTTGCATTCGATCCCTAACCGTGGTGTTGAATTTCCCTTGTTCCAAGACAAATATTTCGTTAGCGTATCCAAGGGTTTTGTGACCTTTTTCTTTCAGGGGCCCCAGTAGTCCGTCCATGACCAGATTCCACAGGACTGGATAAAGAGCTCCCCCCTGTGGGCATCCTCTCGCCGCTCGGGCCACTACTGTTTCTTTCATTAGGGTCGTATGTATCATCCTGTTTCTTAGCATTGAGTCTATCCAGGTCACCTCCAATGTTGTACCATTACATTCAGACACACACACACTACGTTCTGCTCACCGCAAAAGTCTGAATAGCAATAAAAAAATTAAATAATTAATAAGAAAACCTTTTTTTGTTTACGCTCCCCAAAACGACAACTTTGAGAATTAAAATAAAATAATTAATAAAAAAAACATTTTTAAAAACATGCTTTTATTCAAATACCCTAAAAAGTACAAAGTAATTGCGTTGGATGTGTGACGTAGGTTATTCCGTGAGTTATAGATTCAAGAGCTTGTCGCGCAAAGTTTTCATTTCGAATACAGATGCGACAAGCTTTTGAATCTATAACTCACGGAATAACCTACGTCACACATCCAAAGCAATTATTTTGTACTTTTTAGCGATTTTGAATAAAAGCTCGTCTTCAAAAAGTTTTTTGTATTAATTATTTTATTTTGTGATTTTTGGTAAGTACGCCTTACTTAATCAATGCATTTTTGTTAATGCATCGTCATTATGAGGCCTTTTTCCTGTAAATTCTGAGCTATCTAGTTCTTCAATGAGGAGACCACCTAAAGATCAACTCGTCCGCCATCCTGGAGTTGCCATCTTGAATTTATGAATTTTGACAATAAATTCATAATCTCCGACCCCGAAAACCTACACATACCAATTTTGAATAGAATCGGACCACAATTACAAAACTCGTCCGCCATCTTGGAGCGGCCATCTCAAATTTGGGAATTTTGAATGAAAATCAATAATCCCCGACCTCGAAAACCCCCACATACCAATTTTGAATAGAATCGGACCATAATCACAGAGATCTTCTGCCATCTTGGAGCCGCCATTTTTATTTTATGAATTTTGACAAAAAAATTATATTTTTTGACCCCGAAAACCCCCACATACCAATTTTGAGTCGAATCAGATCATAAACACAAATCTCGTCCGCCATCTTAGAGCCGTCATTTTGTTTTTTTCTCTAGCAAAGATTCCATTATGCATTGTCACGGGTACTGTGAACACCTGCCAAATTTCACGTTAATCGGGCAACTAGAAGTGGGTCAAATTTAACTTGCAAGATTTGATTACAGACAGACCGACACCGGGACACAAATAAAAGCTTGTAATAATGTAGGTATGGTGATGTATGGCAATTTATGTAACGAGCTGCCAGTGAAGTTACTGATTGGTTTTGACGCGGTGAACGGTTTCTACGCAATTTGTTCTACCATTTATTTTACACGGGGAATAATATTTATTTAACTTTCTGTTCCCCTTTATTATTCGACATTATATTTTGAGTTAAGAATGAACATATTCTCTCTCTCTCATTTTATTGTCCTCTGCTTCCAATATGGCGCAATATGGACATAATGAACATATTCAATTCACTTTAGAAATACTATACCTACTTTCATATTTCAGATCAAGAGTTAATGATTATTATTTTCTTAGTAAATTGTATATAGAAAATTTTGTTAAAATTTCTTTTCACGTAGTAATATTTCGAAAGCAAACGATATTTTTCCAGGGACCTACAAAACAGTTTAATTAATTTTCGTCAGGAGATTTCTGACGTCTTGAAAGTCATAAATGAACCTCTTGATTGGCCTTCTGCATCAATGTCATCCATTTGCAAAGAAGATGAAGGGCGAAAACAACTCCAGTTTTTTTTGTCACAAATCCTTTTAGAAAAATCATGCCAACTTCAAACGACCCCGCACCATCCTTATTGAAAATGGCTTTCTGTAAAATTTCCTGAATTTTTGATATGTTGTAGATTTTGACTTTTTCGGCAAAAGTGTCCATGGGCACTAAAAAATCAACCGACTAGTTTTCGAGATACAGGGTGTGAAAGATGAAAAGTGAAGCTTTCTGCTCAGAATTTTTTACAATTCCGATAATTGACAAAACGCCTATTTATTCTGGGAATACCATGCCTCAATGATGTACAATGTCACGTTGATCTCGTTTCCATTATACTTTTTCGTTTTGTGCTCTATTAACAGGGTGAACAAAAAAAAAACAATTCGATTAATTTTAAACCAACCAGTGTGAGTTCTCTGATGAAAATTGAAGATTTAATTTATCCTGGATAAACTCCCTCAATCTGGATCGAAGTTAATTGACATTATTTTTTTTTATACAGGGTGGTTCGAAAATAGGGGTACGTTAACCCCTCGTTTTTTAGTTCGGATAGGGGAGAGCATGTCATATATATATATATATATATATATATATATATATATATATATATATATATATATATATATATTTTATTGGTGCCCCATTTTACCCATTTAAAACACGCCTTAGCGTGTTCAAATCGAACTTTAAAAAACGCGCGTTTTTTAAAGTTACCAGGGCAACATCAACAAATCGAGAAACGTGAAGTCTAAATGCCAAATTTTTGATTATTGATCTGACAGGAGTACCTTGTAACGTCAAATAAAATATTACTAACAAATGCAGAACTTTATTTAAACATTATATTACAATTAATATTTATAAATGAAAATTGAAAGTACAATTGGTGTTATTTGATATATTAATATTTCGATTTTGTTAATCGGAGGAAATAGAATTCAAATTAATACTGTTGACCTTCTCAGAACGTAATGAGGTTGAACGTCCATCAATGGCATTTCCAATAATATTTGAAACATTCTTCTTATTGCTAATGCTCTCTTCAACGTAACCAGTCGCCATAGCTGCCGATTTCCATCATACTTGTTGTTGGATTTGATCTATTGTCATTCCACTATTTGCCATAACGGTAGTGGACGTAAGTCGAAAAGCATGTCCCGTGTATTTCTCAGTTTCATCCAGTTCAAGATAACGTGCAATTTGCAAGGGACATGATCCAAATGTATTAATACCAACCACTCGATTGGTACATTTCCACTTATCATATCACAAAAAAACTCGGTCTGTGCTTACATTTTGGGGGTGCAATGATAAATACTGCTTCACCAAACGCACATAACTAATTGCTTCACTGTCAGCTACAGCAAAACGTCGAGCTTTCATTGTCTTAGACGGTCGGATAGTAATAACCAATACGCTTCCTTCTTCTTTGATGTCATGTAAGCGCAAATCGCATAATTCACATCTTCTACAAGACCGCAAATGGCTACCACCTTCAAAAATAAATTCGTAATGTCCGGTGCATCTATGAAAAACTTCCGCAACATCTTCATTGAATACATATGCCTTCTTGACTACGTCATTCTTACTAATTGCCTTCATGAATGCATGCACTTTCGCAAATAATTTTGAATCTACTCCTTTGTTTATCCTCAACATACATTGTAATTTCGAATGGATAGCCCACATAGTCGACGCCTTGTACTGCTCCGACATTTTCTGAAGGTAAGCAAGCACAACTCGTTCATTTATATGTGATACCTCTTGCCCCTCCATCCATTTGATGAACTTTTCATATTCTTTTTTCTATATATCACTGGATTTTCGCGGTATTAACCGCGATTCTGCCTCAATATTAAAAAAATTGATATTAGAATAATTCATTTTTGAGCTCTGATGACAACAAATATTGATCTTTCATAACAAATTGCGAATGAATATCTGTTTTTCTCATTTCCATGACAACGAAAGGTATACTGATGTCACATCACGAATTCAACCTTCTTGCATTATTAGTTCTTATTTCTATTTTTTGTAGTAATAATAGCAGTATATATGATTTCAAAGTGCACCAATAAAAAAAAATCACGTAAAGTATTCGTGGATAACTGGTCTTAAAAACACTTGCTCTATTTCGAGCACTCCGGCTGCGCCGTCGTGCTCGAAAAATCGCGCGTGTTTTAAAGCCCTTTTTATCCACTTATACTTTAATATACTAATATATATCAAACATCCTTCAATGTTAAGAACGTCGTATAGTAATTTCATGTCTACATGGTGAGTAAAAAGATACAGTCCAAGTTTCTTAGAAAAATGCGGGTTTTTCAGTGAATACCCTGTACTTCGGTTAATTTTCTTGAATGTTTGATATAATGTACGGTTTGACGGACTTGTTTGTCGGCTACATACTTGTGAATGTTCTGCTTTTATTGATACCCATATATTCCATCGGAGACAGAGATGGTTTTTTTTTTTTCGAACAACTCTATATACGTAATAAAAAATGCAATATAAAGGGGTAGTGTGAACTAATGTATTAGAAATTAATGAATCTCATGCAATTTTTTGGATTTTCAAAGTATACGATATGAATTAACTCGTTTCCACCCCACCCCACCAGGTAGAGTTGCCGGTGCGTTTTTTTAGAGGTATCCCCTGTAGGCCTATGTATGGAGAAAATACGGTAAACAAGTTTCCCTAATATTCCAAATGTATTCTCCGATAATTAGCTGTTATTGAAAGGAACATAACATTGATTTTCTGCTGCCCATTAACTCGGTATCACGATGAAAAAGTAGAGTTTCGGAAGTCTGGTTATCGGAGTGTCTTATCATTTTCAGAGGAAACTAGATGAAATATCTTAAAAAACAATTATCATTGTTCTATGATTTGAATACCAACATCATCTGGAGTCTTCTATGAGCAGGATCGGAAATGAAACCAAAAAGAAATGTCAAAGGAAAATGAACATCCCTAAAGATTTTTTTCTTTTTAGCGCATTTCAATAAAAGCTTGTCTTTAAAAGTTTTTTATTTATATTTATTCATATTTTTTGTGTAAAATATATTGAAATATATTTCAAAATTAGTTTATTGAATAAATATTCACAAAACGTAGATATTTTACTATCGCGGACTCTCTTGTAGAATTTTGGGAGGTATAATACCCCCACCATTCAAATTGAATTAGCTTTTAAACAATGGGAAATTATTTCCAACCTTGAGAGGGTTATTACTTCTGACGCAGTTCAATTTTCTCTAGTTTCTTTGGAAAAAGGGCTTTCAAATGAAAGACATTTCATTGAACATATATAAGGTATTGAAGTTTTGGAATAGATTCCGCACTAATCTACACCGAATATTTTTCAACAAGAAGAATTGCTTGAAAATATCCCACTTTGGTCTCTCCTGGAGTATATGGGTATCAATAAAATCCGAACATTCATAAGTATGTAGCCGACAAACAAGTCCGGAGACCTATGCTGATATTGATGACAATACATCGGACTCCTCAAACCGCACATTATATCAAAAATTCAAGAAAATTAACCGATTTTTTCTCGAAATACAGGGTATTTATTGAAAAAAAAACGCATTTTTCTAAGAAACTTGGACTGTATCTTTTTACTCACCCTGTATACATGGAATTACTATACGACGTTCTTAACATTGAAGGATGTTCTTTCATCAGAGAACTCACAATGGTTGGTTTAAAATCAATCGAATTGGATTTTTTTTGTTCACCCTGTTATAGAGCACAAAACGAAAAAGTATAATGGAAACGAGATCAACGTGACATTGTACATCAGTGGCATGGTATTCCCAGAATAAATAGGCGTTTTGTCAGTTATCGGAATTGTAAAAAATTCTGAGCAGAAAGCTTCCCTTTTCATCTTTCACACCCTGTATCTTGAAAACTAGTCGGTGGATTTTTTAGTGCCCATGGACACTTTTGCCGAAAAAGTCAAAATCTACAACATACTAAAAATTCAGGAAATTTAACCGAAAGCCATTTTCCTTAAGGATGGTGCGGGGTCATTTACAGAACACATTCGGCAGCAGCCAATTGACCGTCGCACATAGTGGAATTTCGGCTGTTTAACTGGCGGTTTAATAAAGTTTACGATATCTGGGAAATTGCTGCTTGCCGTCAATGTTTGACATTTTTGTATCTCGCGCGACTGTCGCGTAGGTAAGGACTTGTTTAGTGATTTTTAACACATTTTATAAGATGCGGTTATTCTTCACTTGACTATCCTTAGAATGTTTTTTTACACTATTTCATTCAACTAGTAAGCAATCCTAACTCAATTTTCATGTTTACCACGGGTCCGATTAACTTGCCAAGTCCGATTCGACGAAAATAGTAATTTACGTAACAAGTCCGGAAAATAGGGTTTTTTGGACGAATAGACAAAATTCTAGGACGAGCCGTAGGCGAGTCCTGAAAGTCTGTGAGTCCAAAAAAACTATTTTCGGGCGTGTTGCGTACAATATTTTTTCGGCAACCGTGTAGAATAACAAATCAATGAGACGACATATTTCTTTATTATACATTTTAATTCTTATTTGAATTAAACAGAACAGAAAATGCTACATATTAACAGAAACATTCTAATTCTTATTTATATTAATATTTATATTAAAATTCAAGCAATTGCTGATATTGAAGGGATTCAATTTGTTTGATGGAAATTTCCCAAGACACATTTTCAAAGTCACTATCGCTGCTGCTTTCCATATTTTATTGCGAATTGCGATCAAAAAACATGCAAACTTTTGACAACTAATTTCATATGAACTGTCAGCCGTTATTTCGTTGCTATGGTAATGATCAACTGCATTTATCAAAACCATACCTACCAAGATTTTCATATTTACAATGACAACAACGACGTGATTCTTCCCGGCCTACGTACTTCCCGGACTAGGCCGGAAAATGCTACTTTCTCAAAGAAAAAGCGTCCGGGAAGTGGGTACATCCCGGACGGTTGCCGAACAATGATATTTTAGAGTTTGCGGGGACCCAAATCACGAATTCTGGGTAAAAATTTGGAAATTCAAAATAATGGCGAAAATATGGAGGCTGAAATTTGTCTAGTTCGACTAAAAATCTAATATGTAGTCGCGTTTCGGGGTCGAAGTTGACATGTTTTCCATAAAAATGCACAAAATTAGAAATGCCACTTTTTGGTGTATTCCAATTTGAAAGTTCTCGTTTCGGACATCCATGGATTTGAAAGTTTTTCACGAAGTTTCGATTGCTTGTATATGCAAGCGTCTTCAGGTGAAACTGACAGGCTTAGGTGCTACTTACTATTTTATATGTCTGTCGGTGCACTGATGCGTGTAATTCCGCCGTGTGCAAGCGATATTGCTGCCTACACAACTCATATTCCCAAAAATATAAATCAATGATATCTCGTTATTTTCCAACTTTTACATAGATTATTTTTTTGTGAAATTCCGCACTTTGATGAGTTCTACATCCCGTTAAAAATGCCTCACTTTTGAAAACACCCTGTATATGAAATCCATATTCCAAAAGTTTTCATTTGGAGGATGCAACCATTTGAAAACTGATTTGTCGTATATTGAATAAAAAAGTTAATCGCCTTTTTTTCTAAAGAATAACTGACGATTTTTTTATTGACAAAAATGGCTGCCCAGTCTGTATTATTTTGTTTGTTATTTTTTTAGTTTAAAATGAAGTATTTTGAAAACATTTCAATCAAAAAATATTTTCAGTTCGAAATAAATTTCTTCCATTTAGAAAAATTAGTGTATTGCATTGGTCTCCGATATAATTCAACAAACATTTAGGGTAGGTAAGTATATTTACCAAGTATTTTCCATTCAATTCAAACTTCAGTCACCTTTTATGGTTCCAATTATTCTGATTGATTCAATATGAGTGCTTCCAGGATACATATATTATTGCAAACAGTATATATTTTTATGTGCACATTTTTAGTATTTATTTCTATTTTTTATTCCTAACTGATTATCTCAACGCATAATTCAATTTCTCCAGGCAAATTGTTTAATTAGTAATATCAATTATCCACATTCATCTGTCGATATGGTTAAATACATCCCATGAATCGCAATCTACAGTAAATAGAACGTCAATTATAATCGACATTTTATAAAAAAAACTACCACGTTCCCTCCCTTCTCATTTCTTATTGGTCGTTTCGAAAAATAATTATATCACGTTTCCTCGTAACTGTTTCGCTACCTACATTCATGCATTTATATTTCATAGAGATTAATCGGTAACAGTGTACATGGAAAAAATATGAAAGTTTTTTATGGTGGCGAGCCAATTTCATCTAGCAGATATTTTACGTTATCTAGATAATACCAATAAATATTCGATAAAAGATCAAACACCATAGCTGTCACGGGGCTTTTCATCAGCAGATAGCAGTTGGATTATAGGATAGGTAACATTTTTTCTTAGTAATTTGGTAAATTATGAAGGGAGTGAATGCGATAACGTTTCATTCATATTTCCGTACGGACACAACTTCGAAACAATTGAAGAAAATTATGCTTTTTCATCACACAGTTTCATCTGAAATATGGAGGTAATTCAATTGATATTTGTTGGAAAATTATGTGTTCGAAAACTTGGTGATCCGGAAAATCTAAAATAGAAATCTATAATACGTTACATTTCATAAGGTATTCATTTAATAAATAACCGTGTATGTTTACAGATTGCAACTAACTCATATAATAGGAGTATGGGGGATTTATAGGTGGTCACCCCGAATTAGATTGGTTAATATACCTCTGTTTCGTAGCAAGCAAGCATCTACAAAGTAACCTCTTATTTAGAGGCTTTACATGTTATTCATTAGATGTAATCCAATGTTCGTTGAGGTATCAGCCAGGAAAGTTAGTTGTTTTCTGATGGATATTCGACCCACCACACACCTATCGGGGCTCCCACTTTTTCTGAAATCCTAAAATTTCAACAAAACACAGATACTCTTACAAATCTGCGAAATTATCCCGTAAAATCCCAAAATTATCAAATAATGCTAAAATTTTAACTGTTGTACCGTTTTAATAGGATAAAAGGTACTGCGCCGTTAGCATTGTAGTCGGTTAAGCATGTAGGGGTGAGTTTATGTGTTTGAACTAAGGTGTTTAGTTAAAAAGATTGATTTGGAAAAAAAAAAAAACTGAGCGCCACTTGATAAATAACAATTGCCTGTTTCACTGAGTCCAGCGTAGATCCCATACAGCAGGGCGGTTCCTACTCCTGAGGGTTCATGGCGAATTACTAGGGTTACCAACTGATGTCCAGGAATGCTCGTAACCAGTCCTGTATGCTATGTTACAAATCCCATATGTGAAGACTACTCCCACAAAAAGTTATTCTCCATACCCATGTCCCAAAAAATATCGGTATGATTAACCAGCAAAAAAAGAAACTGTCCATCAGATTTCAAATCCCATTTGGAAATGTTAGGTTTTTCATAAAGTCACAAAAAAATGATGTTCAACCCAGTCATTCCCTAAAATTTCGCGATCAGTAAATCTGCATTAAATACAAAAACTGTTCATTCGGTCTTTAGTTATGCTGTTCCGGAAACTTCGGCGTAGTGGAATTAGAATGCGAAACCGTGGTAATGACCATCAAATTTTGTGGTATAGATAACGTCAGTTTTGACGTGAAAGTTTCAAGAAAACTTGAAATAAAAATTATGGCGTACTCTGATCAAAAAACACAAACAATAATTTTCACAAATAATGCGTTTCACTTGAAAAAATATACCAGGAAGTTATTTTGATTGACACTCCACGACATTTCGTATTGAATAAGAAAGCGGAAAAATCCCTTACTTATCGCTATTGTTGAGTTTTCGACATGCATGTTAATTTTCGGCATCTTTTCTTCGAGGATGGAAAATAATAGAATATCGTATATATAAAAATAAAATCCCGATATTCGTTGAATCATTAGATATTTGGGTATATCTATTTCTAGATGATTCATATTGATTCAGTATATACCAACGCCTTCAGTAAGTTCTATCTAAAGAACATACCAACGGTATTGGTCTGATAAAAAAGCCAAACGGTTGATATGCAGAAAACCAGAAGGAAAGTATAAGTGTTCTCATCCGGACACACTTTCCTAGGTCTAAGGTTGGTGAAGACGAACTGCAAAATGCTCATCTGGAAGGGGTTGTCACTAACCGCAGCAGGAGCCTAGCGGGGAAAATCTTCACCCAAAAGATTAAACGGATCATTAAGAGCTTCAATCCTTTTAAATCGGCCACTACCCGCCTTACTACAAAATGGCCTTGCGATAATAGAGCCCTTCTTGAAAAGGCTGTTCAAGGCCAGTTTCATTTTTGCTGAAAACAATGCGGAAAATTATAGACTGTTATATAAGAAGTGAAATCTTGGACAGACCGCTTCACAAAAAACAGTTCGCCTATCAAGATTAATGCTCTACAATGCTTAGTTGAAAGCGTTGAAAAGACATTTTTGGACATTCATAAATATAGAGGGTGCTTTCAATAACACATCACATGACTCTACAAGATCACTAGAGGGACTCTACTGATCACTGATCAGATGGATACATGCAATGCTAAAAAGCAGAATCATTGTAGCTGCACTACAAACGGAAACGGTCAGAATGACAGCGGAAAAAGGTTGCCTCCAAGGGGTCCTATCGCCTTTGCTGTGGTCATTGACCGTGGATGATCTGATAGTGAAGCTACATGACTCTGATCCTTGAAGACTTAAATCTGCCTGCCATCAGAAGTATCATCAGAGAACGCAATCAAAAAGTATTTGATTGTGCATTAGCTCACGAGAATCCGCTCGTGAGGGAAGCCACATATTATAACATAGACGGCGCCTCGCGTTTTAAGCGTCCCAGGCACTCTCTGGAGTAATGGGGTACCTACTAATCCATACAGGGTAGCAAAGCTGCATCCCCAATAGAAATTATTATTTCTGTTTTCCAAATTTTTGATCAAAATTTCCTCCCGGTCATGGTTCGAGAAACACCATCATGGCAAGGGCTATGGACCGGTCTGTAGTCCTTTACCAACCAAAATTCTAAATTCGTGAATGGATGTGGCCCACGTATTCGAAGTCCAAAGAGCAAGAGCCTCAGGGTTACGCTTGGTTTTACTAACAGTGATATATATATATATATATATATATATATATATATATATATATATATATATATATATATATATATATATATATATATATATTGTTATGTTATGTTATGCCAGTTGTAAATTTTAAAAGACTAAAAACCCACAAAAAGAATAATTACTAGATGGTTAATGGTTTCAAGAGTTTGTTTGTGAATAACTTTTGAAATTCTATGTATATTGTGAGCCTAGGTAGAATATGGATAGATAAAAATGTCAAAATACTATAAAACAATCAATTTCATACACTGTCAAAATTATTATAACCCATAATTGCTCAAAAGACAACAAAAAGTCTAAATTTACAAAATTTTCAGGAATAAACAGTAATCAACACATTTATAAATTTGAAACATACAGTATATGAAATTGTAGCTAACTAAAAGTAGCCAATGATAGAACAGCAAATGTCTTAATAAAATAGCCAATCAGGGAATAGATGGTCAGGTGAAAATTGGAAATTGTGGAGAATAGCAATGAGATGGTATCAGAAGCAATTATTATTGAAATTTGTAAATAATGATAAGAGTGGAAAAATAATTGTATATATAAATTATGCAATATAAATATAAACAGTGAAAAGTGACAATTTAGTGCGCGAATTCAAAAATTCAAATGAAAAAACAAGGAGAAAAAGATGTATCTAGGCGATAGAATACAAAGCTTCAAGAGATCGAAAATAAATTTCCAAGCGGATGCCACGCAAAAATTTTACTAAAAGAAAATTGGAATAATCCCATCATTTGGTAAACAAAACCAATATTACCTTAATGATAACATATCCACGGATCCAAATGCTGATTTCCGCATCTATATAGTTCCTGATTCATGGTATTGCAGTCAGTGGAGAGAGGAGACATCCTGATTCATGGTATAATTAGAACACCAACAGTTCCAACCAGGTATAAAACTTTGATAGTGCTCTTCCGGTCCTGAACTATTTCACAAATAACATATTTCACATTCGAAGAACTTTATGTCACCCTATTTTGAACAATAACAGAAAACTTCACTCTCACGGAAAAAGTGAGGTTCTGTTTATCTATCCATGATCTGATTTATTAATATTATCCGTGAATATTTGTTTGATTCACCCTAGTATAAGTTATTTCTCGTAGGCCAGGTATTTTAAGTCTTCCTGAATAAAGGAGATAATTGCTTTTTGATATTTTGTTGTTTTGTTTTCTCACAATGATCAATAACATACCAAAGACCATTCAATAAACTGAAGTTAGCCAGCAGTGGCAGTGTCTCTATTGCCTTGAACCGGCCACCTTAAGATAAGGGCGTACCAACTGTTGCTTAGCCGTGGTGAGGAAAATAATAATTGTTGGTAGCGTGACGAGAGAACAGTGACGTTCGCTGGCAATTATTATTACAGCATACAATACAGGGGCAGAAATATCTATTTATATCATATCAATTTGGCTCTTAAAGAATAACTGAAGATTATTAGCTATATCATTATTATATAAAACCAACTTATATTTTTCAATTCATCAAAACATATCAAATAGCGCCCAACGCGGTGCAAAAATATAATTATAATAATAATAAAAAAAAAATATATTTCCAAAATTCTCAAATCATAACAATATATATATATATATATATATATATATATATATATATATATACATATACATATACATGACTCTGGAATCACGACTCAAGGTTAAGGGCAAACATGACGGAATAGCATCCAATCGCATGCAGACATCCCTAAATATAATCAGAAGTTGGTGTGCAAAGGATGAACTAACTGTAAATGCTAGCAAAACAGTGCTAGTTCCATTCACAAATAGGCGAAAGTACGAACTGAAAGCCCCAACCCTGAATGGAACTCTGCCAACTTTTTCCAAGGAAGTCAAATACCTGGGCGTTATAATCGATCAAAGACCAACATGGAACAGTCAATAACATTTTTTCGAAGGATACAGCGGCAACCTGGACGTGCCGCAGAGTTTTTGGCAAGACATAGAGTTTGAAGCCGAAAATTATATACTGGTCATATCAAACCCATGGTTGCCCTATGCCTCATTCGTATGGTGGCCAAAAACCCAACAGTACTCGGCACAAATCAAGCTGCAAAAAGTGCTGCGGTTAGTCTGTCTGGGAATCACAGGGGCAATAATCACTGTAGCATTAGAGGTAATGCTGAACCTTCCGCCACTCTACTTGTGTAGTGAAGGAAGCGGCAATGAGTGCCTTCAGAGAAGAAAGAAAAAGAAGAAACAGAAGCCCCGAGGGCGCACTTCGGACACCCGTCCGAGTACCTACTCCATATAAACCCACCTCCCAGGAGAAGATGCCTATCTTTCGGTTTATCAATCTCCTGAAAGAGGTTTAGGGTCGCAGGAGGATCCGGATACGCCGGATCAGCGCGCTAAGTAATCCTAGCTCAGCCACGGGGCACTTGATAAGACAAGCTACTGGCTATGGGATGTCAGTGCCCGAGCGGATTAATGCGTTGCTCCCCGCCGAGTCAGGCAGGGAATTCAATCACTTCAACCCATAAGTGAAGGACTCCCCCCGTCTCTACCGAATTACGGTATTGTTTTCCATTGTTCCACTATCTAGCACCACGCCCCCCAGAGTCCAAACACCATGTGGAGAGGCACCGGCGAACCGGTGGGGCCATCCTCCCCCCCCCCTGGGTACCCATGTCGATAAGACCTCCCAGCATACGGGAGCCACCCGCATCAACGAAGTCATTCTCATCAGCGTTTGATGGGTCACCGCCGCATCAGGCTTTCACCTTTTGCTACTCGTGTTACGTTTGACGAGTAACCGTTCGCCTGAGGGTTCGCCATGACTACTAAGCAAGCTGCCATGTTACCGAAAGGGGGCCTGGACTTTACCCAACGGTGTCTGGGATCGTCACAGGCACTCCCCTCCCGACGGCCTAGTCACATGGTGGGGCTAGGCCCAAGTGCCTTCAGACTGTACCAGTCTTCAAATTTGAAAGCTGGAAATCTGATTGAACATCTGAAGATTCTGGAAAATATTCCCCTAGAATAAGCCATCAGATATTGTGCCAGCTAGGCACGATTTCGAGGAGCATTTTGAAGTGGTCATAAACAACTACCAAATATGCACAACGAACGGGGCTCAACTAGAAAGGGATGCATCAGTTTGGTATACTGATGGATCCAAGATGGGCGAAAGGGCTGGAGGGTTAAAAACCTATCAGATAGCCAAGCAGCAACAAAAGCTCTAAAGTGACACACCTGTGAGTCTAGACTGACTTGTGACTGCAAACTAAGATGTCTAAAAACCTGGTGCTTGCATTTATACCTGTAGAAGTTTGGGATCGACTTGCCGACACTTGGCCTACTTGATAATAGATATTACTAGCGTGTCAGATGGCGCCAATTTCGATTTAGTTTTAATTCAGTAACATGGTATATTAATTTCCTCAGATTTCTTTTTGAGGCGAACTGTGCACGGGTTCTAATTCTAGCTTTGCTATTGGTTGAAAAAAAACATCTGTCAAACTTCACCAATAGTAAAGCTAGAATTAGAAGCCTCCGAATATTTCACAAAGAAAGCACTGTCGTGTTGTTTTTCGTATTTTGTACGATTTGAATTTGAGCTTAACTGCATTTTGACAGACGGATAATTGGAAATGAAATTGTCATTAAGTTGCAGAAAATATCAAATTTATTGCATACAATATTATGAACTATGGAAATATCATTATTAGTCAATTCATCAAGATTTGTACTTGCTTTTGGTACTGAATACAGGCGAAAATTCGAATCTGCGCCTTTATACTGTCTAAACAAAATGCAAATGTGGCCCATTCTACAAAAAGTATCCTTACACACTACACTACCTGAAAATAAACAATTCCTCATGCACTAATGAACTGATGAACGAGGGATTTTTTTAAAGAACAAACTCAGGAATAAGCTAAGCAAGATTTTATATCAGAGAGATGGAAAACGCATAGATACCGACAAAACCCTGAACATAATTTCATATAAGATGCTGCAGATGTCAGAAATTAAGTTCTGACATTAAGCGAGAATATAGACACACATTTTTGGACGGCGCCATCTACCACAGAGAGAGAAGCTCTGTTGAAGTAACAGGTGGTGTCCCCTCAAAAATCTAAACAATATCGAATCAGTTCATTCACCAGGGTTTTTAGACATCTTACTGCAAACTCTCCCTATAACAACTGGCTACAAACAATCGGCTCTGATGTGGGTGCCAGGTAAGATGTCTAAAAACCCTGGTGAATGAACTGATTCGATATTGTTTAGATTTTTGAGGGGACACCACCTGTTACTTCAACAGAGCTTCTCTCTCTGTGGTAGATGGCGCCGTCCAAAAATATTTGTTTATATTCTCGCTTAATGTCAGAACCTAATTTCTGACATCTGCAACATCTTATATGAAATTATTTTCAGTGTTTTGTCGGTATCTATATGTTTTCCATCTCTTTGATATGAAATCTTGTTTAGCTAATTTAGCTTATTCCTGAGTTTGTTCTTCAAACAATCACTTGTTAATCAGTTCATTAGTGCGTGAGGAATTGTTTATTTTGAGGTAGTGCAGTGTGTAAGGATACTTTTTGTAGAATGGGCCACATTTGTATTTTGTGTGGACTAAAGCCGCAGAATTTCGCGAATTTTCGCCTGTATTCAATACCAAAAGCAAGTACAAATCTTGACGAATTGACTAATAATGATATTTCCATAGTTCATTATTATTGAATGCATTGAATTTTTTATTTTCTGCAATTTAATGACAATTTCATTTCCAATTCTCCGTCTGTCAAAATGAAGTTAACCTCAAATTTAAATCGTACAAAATACGAAAAACAACACGACAGTGCTTTTTTTGTACAATGTTCGGGGGCTTCGAATTCTGGTGAAGTTTCTTTTTTCAACCAATAGCAAAGCTAGAATTAGAACTCGCGCACAGTTCGCCTCAAAAAGAAATCTGAGGAAATAAATATACCCTGTTACTGAATTGAACCTAAATCGAAATTGGCGCCATCTGACACGCTAGTAATCTCTATTATCAAGTAGGCCAAGTGTCACCAAGTCGATCCCAAACTTCTACAGGTATAAGTGCAAGCACCAGGGTTTTTATACATCTTAGTGCCAGGTCACAAGGGAATCAAAGGCAATGAGGAAGCAGACAGCCTTGCCAAGGAAGGGACAAACACTCAATTTCCTGACCTAGAACTCTTCTGTGGTGTCTCCAAAGCCCACATTGAAGAAGAGTTTCGGCGCCGGGAAGCTGACCAAATCATAAACCACTGGAAGGAGATTTCAGGACAAAAGCAAGCGAAAAGGACTCTGAGCCCATCGCCAAGGAAAGCTAAACAGCTTCTCGAGTTGGACAAGAAAGACTTGAAACTGATAACGGGACTGCTCACCGAACATTTTTCTCTGAAGTATCACCTCAAAAAAATGCATGGATAGTGAATTGTGAAACTGCAGAACACCTGCTCTGCGATTGCCAAGCGCTGTTTTGTAAAAGGCTCAAGTTCCTCGAAGGGGTTTCATTAACGCCCTCAAGACATCAGGAATTTAGCTCCCAGGAAACTGATTAACTTTGCAGGGAGTCTCGGAACTCTGGGCCTCGAATAGATCTTATAGGTCGAAGAACGAAAAGGCTGAAAGCTATATCGACTCTCCTACAGTCTACAATGATAAAAAACACAAATAATAATTTTCACTCCACGACATTTGGTATTGAATAAAAAGCGAAAAAATCCCTTACTCACAGCTATTTTCTATATTCTTTGAATGAAATTTCCATTGACTAACATAGCACGTTCGCTATTGTTCAGTTTTCGACATGAATATTAATTTTCGGCACCTTTTCTTCGAGTTTGGGAAATAATAGAATATCGAATAACGGTTGAAGAAATGATCATTGAAAGGAGACCTTGATATTCGTTGAATCATTCGATATTTGGAAATGTCCATTTCTAGGTGATTCATCTTGATTGAGTATATACCTATCATAATCGATGATCGAGTGGCAATAGGAATATTTTTATTATCAGCTTTTTGTTTTGCTACTACTCGGTTATTTCTTCAATGTTTGCATGTAATCGACTCTACCTATATATTTGAAACTAACATTTCCTCTCCGATTCGATATACTTTTTCGTCATGGGAATTCCTCGAGTTTTTCACTGAATGCATAGCCATAGCCATTTTTTAGTATTTTTAATTTTCAAATTTTGAATGAAAATCCATATTAATCCAAACAAAAGACACTAACTTCACTAAATGATTTTAACTAAACTGGGGGGAGATAACACTGAGTATAATCTCCACCTGAAGAGGCTGTTGTATACACGTGTCGTGGTTTTGTTAACTCAGTTTAGAGAAAATCATCCAGTGAAGTGAGTGTCTTATGTTTGATTTTTTTATTTTTCATCGTAAAAGAAGAATATATCGTTGGATTTTGTTGATTCGCTCCATCCAGTTTGAGCCATATGGCGAATATTATCGTTCTAGTCGAAAAATTCTTCGAAAAATATTCCTCTGAAATATTTGTAAGAAAATACTCACCTCTGCAGGAGCAAATTACAAAAACTAGATATTTTTTATACTGACTTTTCTCTTTATAAGCTTTTATTTAGTTTCACTTGTTAGTTAGTTTGGGTCAAATCTTGCAAGTTAATTTTGACCAACTTCTAGTCGTCCGATTAATTTCAAATTTGGCAGGTGTTCATAATTCCGGTGACAATGCATTATGGAATATTTGTTAGAGAAAACAAATAAAATGGCGACTCAAAATTGGTATGTGGGGGGTTTTCGGTGTCGGAGATTATGAATTTTTTATCGAAATTCATAAATTCAAGATGGCGTCCCCAAGATGGAGGACGAGTTTTGTGATTATGGTCCGATTCGATTCAAAATTGGAATGCGGTAGTTTTCACGGTCGGAGATTTGGAATTTTTTGTCAAAATTTATAAATTTAAGATGGCGGCCCCAAGATGGAGAACGACTTTTCTGATTATGGTCATATTTCATTCAAAATTGGTATGTGGGGATTTTCAGATTCGGAGATTATGAATTTTTTGTCAAAATCTATAAATTTAAGATGGCGACTTCAGGATGGCGGACGGATTTTGTGATTATGGTCAGATTCTCAAAATTTGTAGGGGAGTTTTTGTGGTCGGAGATCATGATTTCTTTCAGCTCAAAACTTACAGGGAAAAGAGATATTGTAATAACGATGCTCTATTAGAAATGAATCGAGTAAGGCGAACTAACTAAAGAGCAAAAAATAAAATTACTAATAAAAAACCTTTTTAAAAACAAGCTTTTATTTAAGCCGTGTAATAAAACGTATAAAATAAGTTTTAAGTCATCGGTGACAATGATTTAATTATTTTTTGTTGAATTATTTGATTTCAAAAAGCTTGTCGCGCGAATTGTAATAAAATTAATACTTCGACAAGTTGTTACTTAACAACCAATCATTGTCCAATGAAATTAATTGGTACCTACTTTTATGAATACCTTTTAGAAATTAAATACTTTGACAAGTTCTTACTTACTAACCAATCACTGCCCAATCAAATTAATTGGTACCTACTTTCATGAACACTTCGCGCGACAAGCTTTTTGAAACCAAATAAATCAACAAAAAATAATTAAATCATTGTCAGCGATGACTTAAACTTATTTTATACGTTTTTGTACACGGCTTAAATAAAAGCTTGTATTTAAAAAGGTTTTTTATTAGTTATTTTTGTACATACATCTACAACTCATGATAACAGTCGGTGAACTTGTTTTGAGTGAATGTTTCTTATGTAGAGGGTATGAATTTGAGAGGAATTTTTGGTTCTTCACTCCTTTTTGTTTGACAAAAATAAGGAAGTAAGATAAATAATCGTTTAGATGAGTAAATCACAAACCATTAGTTACAAAATAATTCAATAATATCTTGCCTATTATTGAAGTTTATATTATTAGCAGATGGAAATTGGGAGCTTTTCCCAATTTATAAAAGAAAACAGTTTGAAACAAAATATGTATTTCGAAAAATATGTTTTTTATAAGGACTGTTGAATAAAGTTTAAGCTTACTTTTTTCTGATAAGCTACCTAATCGCAGAAAGAGAAATTCCAACTCTTCAAACAGAAACATTTACGAAAAAAGTGAACCTTGGAAGATTTCATAATACTCTTGTTTGGGCAGTAGAAAATGATCATGCTTTACGACGAACATATAGACAATGAACAAAGTGGAAGAATACGTGTTGAAATAATGTTATACAAAACACATGAATGACCACGTCTCTTTGGTCCCGTCATCACAACAAGATTTTCAATTAATTTTGATATGACTTCACCGATCATGGTCTCCAGAACCCAAAAATACTATCAGTTGAAATTTATCAACGAAGTGGAGGTCACATTTTTCAACCGTATAGAACGAAATTGGTCACAAAAATATTTTTTGTCGATGCTTCTGATAAGTTCGATGATGGGCCAAATCGGTTCAACAGTTTCAAAATAGCAGCTGTTGGAAGATTTATAAAAAAATCTCAATCTTTCATTTTTATACCAATTTTGGCAAAGTATAGGTCTTTTGATAGAGCTGTATGAGCTCTGCAACTCTAAGATGTACACACAAATAAAAAATCGCTGTAAATTACCATTCATGAGAATTAATAAACTTTGTTCACTTATGCTCCTTTCATTTGAAGTTTATACGCTCGTGTCAATCAGATACTATTTGAGTTTTCCTTCCGCCGACAAACATAACATCATTGTATTTTGACATTTCTGATATTAGGATTGAAACTCAAGTAAGTACTGTCTATATCCTTGTGTGCTGGTTATACTTCTTTCTTTTGATTTGAGTCAGATTTCATAGGAATATTAGCAATAATTTAGAGAGATTTGGATCCGTCATCGACTGTTGATTGAATATTTTTAGGTTTATACAAGTATATAATTTCTGTTTTTTTTAAGCTAGATTAAATAAAAATATTAAGAGCGTTCAGGGGGATTTGAACTTTTCTCCAATTTTTTATTGTAGAGTTTGAGGTTTATATAAAAATGCTGTTTGTGTTTTCCAGTTAATAAATGTCCTATTTTTGCCGAGACATTATTCGTGTTTTAGAATCAACAATTAAATTGTGGAATCTACTTTTCCGACTGGTCGCGCCATCATGTTTTTTTTATTTGTCGAGGAGCAGGATAAAGATTGGTAGTTTTTCTAAGTTCTCACCAGTTTTTTTTACTTATTTTCCTCTCCTTGAAAGATTTACTCGTCAGCTCTTCACTTGATTCTTCTATATCATATTGGGGTGTAGGTTTTTGACTACAACTCTGACTTTTTGTGGTATTGAATTTGATATGCTCATGTTGAAGATCAGCTTTGATTCAATGATAATTTTTTGGCGTTGCTAATTATTAGCGGGGGCGAATTTTGTTCCTTGGCAACTTTCTCCTCGTCTTTTTCTGGACTAGCAGTTTTGTCAGGAGAAAGTGAATGATACTAACTTTATTTGTAATGTAACTTGAAAAGTGGCCAGGGTAAAATAGCCGTTTTTCAAGTATTTAATGTTTTCGAAGCTGGTAAACATTTCCCTTTATACTGTGTATATTTTTAGAACTGACTTCAGTACAATTGTTTCTCTGATAACGATAACACTTGAACGCATGATAAAGATAAATGTTATCAGGTATACATTATCCCATTCTGGGTAAGGTGTCTAAATTGAAAATGATTCACACACCCCCTCCTTTGATCCACAATATCATTTTTTCGATGAAAGTAAAAAGCCCCCCCCCCACAGACGATGAGATCTGTATCGATACATGTCGCGATACAAGTGTATGAGATTTGTGTCAAGTATCAACGTCTCCACACACGGTGAGACGGAATTGTGAAACATCAGTTGATCGCAAAACGTGATTGGAATTGAATTACTGAATGTTTCGACGATGTCGCTACCAAAACCTGTGGTTGTGGCAGTTGGGGTAGTGCTGGCACAAACTTTTAAAAAGAAAAATCTATGAAGAACATGGACAAAGCGTTGGTTGCGTGAGAGACGCAAACATTCCATTTTAATAATGAAGTGTATTATGTCTGTAATTAAATATTAATCGAAAATAGTTTGTGGCATATCAGACAAGAAAATGAAAGATAGAATTGAATTAGACTAGAAATCGAGAGGTCCCAGGTTCGAATCCTGGTTGGTCCACATTTTTTAATTCAATTCTATTTTTCATTTTCTTGTCTGATATGCCACAACCCATTTTCGATTAATATTCAATTACAACCATAATACACTTCAATATTTATATTTACTTGGCTGAGTCATGCACATTGAAATTTTGGGTGTGAAGTTGGTCGATAATCCTATATGTGATTGACACTAGCTGAAAAACCAATATAATTTCATTAGGTGTGCATGCGTGAATGTTTTCATACTCACGTTAACTCCTATCATCTTCGCATACTAATACAGAGCTGAATTTAAAATGTGAATCGCTGGTTTCCGAACAAGGACCAACAGCACAGTTGGAAGTGCTTTCGACTAGAAATCGAGAGGTCCCAGGTTCGAATCCTGGTTGGTCCACATTTTTTAATTCAATTCTATTATACATATATATTTTATTGAATATCATATTTTATGATCGATGGATTAGACGTTTGGGTCCATGGAACTGGCCTCCTAGATCCCTGATCTTACACCTGTAGACTTATTTGTGGGGCACTAGCAAGCAAAGAGTCTACACAACACGAGGGAAGAGTTAGAACATCGAGTGACTCGAGCGTTCCAGGAATTAGATTCGAATGAAATTCCAAGAGCCACAATAGATGCCGTTGATTTTCACACAAGAATTTGTTTGGAAACTAATGGTCAACATTTTGAACATTTATTGGAATGTTTTAGCACCGTTACATATTTCTACATTTATTAATACACATGTTTTACGTTGATAGTTTTTGTATTTCTTGATGATTCAAACATTTCATAACATAAATGATCATAACTCACAAACTGTACGAGATAGGTATAAGGAAAGTATACAAAATTAAAAAGAAAAATGTCACAGCGTTCCAAATAAGTAATAATATACAGGGTAAAAAAACTGAGATTCAGTCAGTTTCAAGAGTCTCCGAAAATAACTTACTTTTGAGGCTCCCTGTATGCTGAAACTGACCCAAAATGCAATATTTTGTAAAATTGAATTGTGAAAAAATCGTTATTTTTCAACGGTCAGGTTTTGCACAAAATATTTTTTATCGCCAAAACTGTACAGATAGGTATAGGTAATTATCAGGGAACGTTATGAGGAATCCTATGAGGATTCCAAAAATTATATATACGGGGTAGCTATTATTTTCTGATATAAGCGGCAACACTGTATTTATGAAAATTAGGCCCTTGGGGAACACAAGAAGTCATCAATTATGTTTTATAAATTGTTAGCAATTTTATCAAAAAGGTGTTCCAAATTTCATTTGAATCTTTTGGTACCTATCTAATCACCTTATCAAAGCTCCCCCTCCTGAATTTTATATTTCAACTCTAGTGGTACTCCGGACGACCCATATTATAGTGACCATACCTAACTCGTTTTTAGTTCATTTTATGAGATCGTAGATAATAGGAGTCAAAGGATTATGCTTCAAGACAAAACTCGTTTTTGTGGTATTCCTTATTGCTGTGCTAGATTCGTAATCATAACTCATTCTGTAAAACGGTAATCTTACGTGATTCAGATCTGGTTATTAATTAGTATAAGCGATTAGTATTGAAACAGAAAACAACAAAAAAATCTGAAAGAACTCCTTCACATATTTTCCTTATTTTTGATAGAATGAAATTATCCCTCCAAATCGCATTTTGTGAACAACTTGACCAAATAAATTTTATTGCTGATACTTGTAGCTTAAATCGCGGAAAAATATTTTCAACCAAACTGAGCCTTATATTCGTTTTTTTAATTATTTGTAATTATTTTATATCATTTGATATAATTAACGGATCGGGCCCAAATCAAAATCAAAATAATTCCCAAATAATTTTGAATAATTGACTTTCAAAACGGGATTTTAAATATTTTTTTGTATTTCTTATAACTTTTGTGTGAAACAAAGTTTTAATCTTTCAGAGTATTAAAAAGAATCAAGAAAAATCATCTTTATAGAACCATGACGAAATAAACTCTATAACAAAAGCTTAAATAACTTTTTTTTTCTTAAATTCCTTATTCAAGGCGAATGGAGTTATTATTCCATTCTGCCTATATTACGAAATTCTGATTTATTTCTATTGCTTTTTTGTACAGATTGCGACTATGGGAAAAATCTGTGCAGCTGTTGTGTGTTTCTATTTCAAGTGTTTTATTTTTATTAGTCAATAATGGAATCGTATATATATATCAACCACAAGCTTTCGAAAAACGAATGTTTGTGAGATAAAAATAATGTCAATAATAGTAATTAATAATGCTAGTAGTGGCAAAAAATTACTCGAGATATTCTAGATAAAAATAGAATTTGAATATTTTTTTTGTCATTCAATAAAAAAAATTTACAAACAATTTATTTTGTTGAAGTCAAAACAAATTTGAAACAGTTTTTCGACTTCTGAATAAGTCGAATTTTAAACTATTGAAAGTATATTCAGGTACACTCTGATGTTTATTTCGTTCCAACCGTCATTATAAGGAAGATATTGAAAAATATGTGCTCAAAATGGTTCAAATTATTGGTAAACATAACTATGATTTTAGTAAAAAAAAACGAATTGTTTCCTACGATAGACAATTTCATTCTTAAATTATTTATTGCAAAGATGTTAACGTGCAAAAAAGTCAGATCATGTTGCGTTTATTACTCGACTAAATTGTAAATTATCTCAAGACCGAATCCCAAAATTCAATTACCTAGACACTTGTTATAGATATAATGGAACTTAAAAGTTCAATAACTCTCTGACGTCTAAAAACATTGTCACGTTTCCTATCGCTTTTGTTGAAAACATTTTAACAGCACGATCCTTCTATCCTGAATTGTTCGAAAACTGATATGAAAAGATTTTATAATTTTGAATATTGCAATGTAGCATTACTTCTGATATTTGGGTCCTGTATCATAATCTTGGAGAACTCTGAGGAGTGAAGAGAGATTAGTTCGTTATGATTTCATTTAACTGATGAGTTGGGGAGCTGGATAAGTGCAATTGATCATCTTTATGATCAGATTTCCTCAAGGTTCCTGGTATACAGTGCGGTCATTTGAGTGTGAAACATATGGGAATTTATAAAATTAATTGCACAACCAAAATACATATATGTAATGCAAAAAGTTGGTGCATGTGCGATAATCATATTAGGTGCACTTGGAATCGTTGCAAGTCAAACAGCATACAGGGTAGGTCAAAAAATATAAAAATTGTACAAGAGCAAAGTACCATAATGTCAAAAAATTCAGCAACAATGTTATAAAGAAAAGTTGTTTAGAATTAAAAGTTATGCCTAAATATCAAAACATGATTTTCCAAGAATTTTTTTATACATTATTAATTTTCAATTTTTTTTATGTTGAACCTTAAACACTTTCATAAATAAATCAAAATCAAATCAATTTCGCCTAACTCTGTGCAAATTCAAGCATATTTGTAAAATTAACTTAGATTTTTAATTTTTTAGGGAATTACAAACTTCATGTTTTTTGCAAGCTTTTTGCAGCTTTAAAATGTTACAAAAATTCTTTTTAGTTGAAACAGTGGTAATGATAATATGCATATTAAAAAAATCTAATTTAAAGTGCAAGATTTTTATTTTAAATGTTTATTAAAAATCTGTACAAATTAATCGACAAACATGAAAACCTACTAAAATGATTGCGGATACTCACGGAAAAAACAAATGAGTAAACATTATCACAGTTTGGTGTAATTAATTTTTTATTCTTGAATAATTATTGTTCGATTATTAAGTTGATTTCAAATGCCTCCTCCAAGACAGTTAACGTTAGCCGAGAAGGCAGAATTAGTTTTAACAGCAGATATTTTCAATGAACGACATCCAGACAAACAAGTTCACTATTCAATTGTAAGCAGAATTTCAATTTCAAACAGACAGGGTCTTCAGACTAAATATAAAAATGAACGTACCAAAACTGTATGTACTGAAAAAAACAAGAAATTTCTGCTTATACGGGTGTAAAAAAGGCTCTGCTGAGAAGATTCTCAAGAAAAATAAATATGCCTATAAGCCAAAGTTTATTTGCACATTTCAAGAATGAAACAATGCTTTGTGGTATGACTTATGCATGTGTACTCAAGGACAAATAGAAGATCAACGTGATTTCCATTGACACACTCTTTTTGGGGATGTATTCATGTTCACAAAAATGGCGTTGTCTCTTCCCAAAATTGTAGGTAGTGGTCAGACGAAAATCCAAATTCTGGCATTGCCAATAAAAACCAGTATTACCAAAAAACAAACGTGTGATACCTATTTACAGTTTATGGGAAACGAACTGACGGATTTTTTGGATAATATGAGTTTACATACATGAACTAAATAAATTATGGTTTGTACATGATGGATGTTCCGCTCATTCGGCTAGAATTGTTTCGGACTGGTTAAATGGGGAATTTGGTGATAAATGGTGGCCTCCTCGTTCGCCAGATCTCACCCCAATAGATTTTTATGGGGAAAGCAAAAAGTATACAAGGATCGACCATTTAATAATGTTGAGGATCTTGAAAATTCGATACGATTTCATTGCAGAAACATTCCAGCAAATGTATTGCGAATTTTATGATCGGACAATTAGATGCATTGAACGAGAAAGTGGACATACAGAGACGCTTCGATAATTTTTTTTACACATATATTTTTGCATTTTAAATATTTTCTGTTCTAATTTATATGGATTTGTTAATTGTTGAGTTATAATAAAAATAAGCCATTAAAAATTGACAAAACCATCGGCATCACATTCAAATACGTTTAAAAACATTGTATTATTGCTTTTGAAATTTGGGTGCGTTTGGTGCATACATTACGGAAACATTGTTTTGTTAATATTAATTAATAATAATAATGTTTACTTTTAACCCTCATTTGTTTTTTCCGTAGGTATCCATGATTATTTTAGTAGGATTTCATGTTTGTCGATTAATTTGTACAGTTTTCTAATAAACATTAAAAATAAAAAATGTGCACTTTAAATTAGAGTTTTTTAATATTTATATTATCATTACTACTGTTTTACTTTTAAAAAATTTTGGAAATTTTAAAGTTGTGTTTAATATCGTTGCAACAAACATGAAGTTTGTGATTCCATAAAAAATTAAAAATCCAAGTTAATTTTACAAATATACTTGAATTTGAACAAAGTTATACGAATTTAATTTGATTTTGATTATTTTATAAAAGTGATTAGGGTGTGATTATAAAAAAAATGGGAAAATACTAATGTTTTTAAAAAAGATATATTATTTTTTCTTGGGTGGCCATGTTTTGATATTTAGGCATAACTTTTAATTTTGAACAACTTTTCTTCAAAACATTTTGCTGAATTTTCTGAAATAAGGATACTCTTTAATCTTGTACAATTATTATATTTTTTGACTAACCCTGTATGCTGTTTGACTTGCAACGATTCTAAGTGTACCTATAATGATTATCGCACATGCACCAACCTTCGGCAATATTTTGGTTGTGCAATTAATTTTAAAAATTCTCAAATGTTGCACACTTAAATGACCACTATGTATACATACCATTCTCGCACAGCAGACCGGTAGGGCCCGATTCATTTACGTTCTATTTAGGCCTTGGTACCATTACATCGCTACTCATTAGAAATCATCAATAAATAATGGTTACTCCAGGGTTATTATATATATATATATATATATATATATATATATATATATATATATATATATATATATATATATATATACTGAACAGCTTTAGGAGAGTTCGGGTGACCAGACGTAAGGTGAGGAAAGTGTGCCACTGCTGCCAACATATACTAATTATTTAGGTTTTTATTGTATTCATCTTTGTTCATCTTGAATGTTCATCCTTGCTACTCTTCGAAATTTGAAAATAAGTTCTATAAAGTTGGCTATTCTGGCACACATCAGACGTCATCAAAATGGAGGTTTCGCCGTAACCCTGTCAGTATTATATACTTGGGTTACTCCCAAGTAGCATTTTAAGTGTACGGAACGTAGCGGCCACGATTCTCGAAAACTTTGAAGTGTTTGACCACTATCACGTGGCAGCTACCAAAATGGGGAATACTTTTTTGGTGGCTGCTACGTTCCGATCTACGTCTCAGATAACCACATTCCAACCACGTTGTGGTCACCTGGCAAAAACGTGGATATGTAGTGGCCGACACTAGACACGTTACAACTGACTGCGTTTGTGTAAATAATATGTAGTTCTATCTCTGTTCAGCAACATATTTTTGTAATAAATGTTCCTCATTCTTCCATTTTGCCTGATTCATTTCTAACACTCGATCAACTATAAAAATATATAACATATAAACATACAAACGCGTAAGTAAGTATATTGAATTTGGATACTTCTGATCGGGATAAAATTAAAACGATTGTAAGTTTTATGTGAAATATGGGTGTTGTACCTCGATTATGAGCACGCGCCATCTGAATACACTTTATTTAAGGAAAACATTATAATTTTGTAAATAACTCGCCTCTGAAATAATGTTCTTAAATCCGTCAAAAACATTGTTTTATCAATCTTGGTTAGTTGAAACAAATTACTACGTTTGATGCAGTGCTGATGACAAATAAATCTTTAGTGAATATTTCGATCGTTTCTCTAATAATGGCGACCCAGCATATTCCTGTAAATATGGCGGCTTTTGGAGAATATAACTTTAAAGTGGCACAAAGTGTAAATATACCACTCTAAAGCTCCTCCCATCATAAAGTGCCCAGTGGAACTGAATTATTAACTTTTCCACCACTGGAAAGTGGCACCCAAGTCGCAGGCCCATGACTCACCACTTCAAAGTTATAACCTAAAAATTACAATAGGTCTCATATCCTTGAAAGGGGCGAACACGTCGGGCTATTAGAACCTGCCACTTCAAAGTTAAAACCTCGAAATTGCGGGAACATGTTCATTAATTGTTAAAAAAGGACATGTAGCAAGTATAGTGGATTTATGGAGCTCCAATCAACAATTATCAAGTTACAATTATCACTAACAAGTAATGGAAATGATGGCATTTATGCAAAGAGAATTAACAATTAAATTTTAAATATTAAGCAGGAGCATAAGTCAGAGATCCTATCTATTTAAATTAACCTTTTTATACAAAATCAAGAAAAATTGTCCATTTAAAACGCATAACCCATTTTATTTTGAATGAATATCATTCACGTTTCACGTAACAGATAAAACGAACTTTTTGTAAGCCACAATAAAATAATTTGAGACAAGTTAGGTTAGTTTTCAGCAATCCAAGGTCACTTCAAAATTAAGGAAAATTGTCTATTGAAAACGCATAACCCATTTCATATTGAATGAATATCATTCACGCTTCACGTAACAGATAAAACGAACTTTTTGTAAGCCACAATAAAATAATTTGAGACAAGTTAGGTTAGTTTTCACCAATCCAAGGTCACTTCTAAATCAAGGAAAATTGTCTATTGAAAACGCAACCCATTTCATATTGAATAAAATCATTCATGTTTCACGTAACAGGTTGAACAAACTTTTTGTAAGCCACAATAAAATAATTTGAGAAAATTTAGGTTAGCTTTTGTCATCGCGCAGAATGGTGAATTTTGAAGGTTATTGTAATTTGTAGTGACTTTTATTAAATGCGAACTGTGGTTATCACTTATGGAGATAGCAAGAACGTGCAACCATCACCACATATCACAATCAAGTGCCTGCCACATTGAAGGTATTTACCAAAACGTCACCGAAACTATCATACTCTCTTGAAAGTGACTGTGAATTCTAAGTAATATTTAAGTGGTACAGGATGGTTACCACAACGGCTATTTTCCACTTTTAAGTTTGAACACCTTTAAAGTGATTTGCTCAGTGGCTATAATGTTGCAGACACCTCTCAAATGACACTAATAAGTTATAGAACTGTGGAGTGGCTACCATAGATGGAAATTACTGTATAGTGGTAGATTCAGTGGTGATTACGTGATAACCACCGAGTCGAAGTTGCAGTATCAGTTTCCGTCACTATAATGCTGTTTGGGCTCTTGAATTTTTTTACATATTTTATTTGCTTCGGCATTTTTTATTTTCTTGATTAACTGCTCCTGTGAGCATCCCGTGATCTTCCTTTACGTAGTTATATATCAGAAATTGCAACAGCCCCATGACGCTCCCCTGAGGAGTTCCCAATTCCGATTTCAGAAGAGTATTCATCAATGTTTAGTATCGTCTGACATTTTTTCGGGAATGATAACCGCCATTCATTAACGTTTTCTCCAATTCCAATGTTATTTTGGATATATCAAAATTCAGGTATTGAATGACCTGGATAGATCGAAAAATATTGCAGATACTAGCACATTCTTGTAGTAAATATGTTCAACAAGATCTTGTGCAGATACTTTCACGGAAGTCATATATTAGATTCAGACTTTAAATTACTTTGCAATTCTCAACAATATCTACATTATATTTCTTGAAGACTGGAATAATCAGCAGAATGATTCATCAAATTAGCAATATGAATTGATAAGAAATAATTGCATTATTTTATCAGAATCATCTGGACTTTTATTTCTCGTTCACTGCACGGCTCGAAGAATTTTATTTTATTTTATTTATTTATGTATTTATTTATACTGACAAATCAACAGACCTAGGCCCAATTACAGACAGACAGTTCCTATACAGTAAATACATTACCCACTACACAGCAGATATAATACACTCTAATTTCTTAAAAAATACGTAAAAAATACTTAAAAAATACAGTTGAATCAAAAGATAAAGATAAAAGATGAGATAAAAGATAAAGATAAAATCAAGACATTCATAACAACCTTTAAAATCTTAATAATCGTGCTAGCCTATAGCTATTGAGTCTTAGAGTAAGGATACGCAATTATGGACTAGCATTCCCATTATCAAATATAATGGGAATCTATAGTTTTTGCTCTCATGTCTTTAGTAAATTACTCGATAAATAAGTTGGTGATTTAATTTTTATTGAAAATAGTGTTGTTATCAACCAAAACGTTTGATTTCAACCAAAGGAAAGAACTAGAATTTTAGTATTTATTGGCTCCTCCAACAAAATGAATGAACAGTCAGATGTATGGTATACGTCAGATCCTCTACCAGCTAAAGAACTTTCATCCCAATTTTAATCAATTACCAAAATACTCGCACGATTTATATTTGCTGTTTTGTTAGTTGAAAAACGCCAAAACATGATCTGAAATATGCAATCATTATAATTTCGAATATCGTGGCATTTGGTTATTATTAGTTTCAAGAGGTATTCAATGAATATTTTTGTTTTCAGACTCTTCAACATGGCTTCCCTCATAAACCCACAGCGCTAGCATGGGACCCCTCCCTCCGGCTGATATGCATCGGAACAGCCACGGGCGCTATTAAAGTCTTCGGCCGTCCTGGTGTAGAATTCTACGGCCAACACCAAAACCCCATACCCGTAACGAAGGTGATATTCCTCCCGAACCAAGGCAGGGTAGTTTCTCTATGCGATGACAACTCGTTGCACCTCTGGGAAGTGAACAGGAGCTCTTTGGTCGAGGTGAAGTCTCAAGCTCTCGAAGGAAAGCTCAAAAAGATATCGACGATATGTTTGGAGTCTGCCGGGAAACACTTGCTGCTCGGTACAGAAGGAGGAAATATTTATTTGCTCGACCTGAATACTTTTACGATGACACCTGATATCATTTATCAGGATGTGGTGATGCAAAAGTAAGTTCAAGGTTGATTTAGCTTGCGTGCAGTGACGGCTCGTGAAATCCTTTGCATTCAGAGTATGTGGCAAATTTCAGAATCAAGTTTTAAGCCATTCAAAACTATTTTAATATTCTCCGGAGGTTTGCTGGGTTATAATATATTTTATTGTGGAGTTTTCCCTACAGAAGTGATCGCGGATTATGGTATTTCAAGTACAGTCAAACTCGGCTATAACGATCATAGGCTATAACAAACCCTTGTTTATTACGAACCATTTGAAATGTCCCGCCAAAAACGCCTCTACACTATGTATTTTTATTTGGGTATAACGAACTAGGCTATTGCGAATAATCAGATATAACGGTCTACAAATACATAAACCTGAAACACATAAACTCGGTTATAACGAACTACCGAGGAAAAATTGTTCAATCAAGCGCGTCGATCATTTACGAAATTTAACGACTGTGGGATTCCTTTATTTCTCTGTTAGGGATTTGTTAGATACATGGCACAGTGTTAGTAAGTGTTCAACTGCATTGTACTAACATGCCTAATCCAAAAGCATGCATTGTCGGTTAAGTTAAGCTGAAAATAATTAGAAAATTAGACAGTGGGTGCGCAAATGCACAAATTTGTCTGGTATGGTCTCAAAAAATCAATTTTGTCGTCAATTTACGCGAAAAAAAAATCTACCATGATGCATGTACTAAATATTTTTTTTATAGCGAAAACCCTTTATAACGAACCAATTCTAAAATCATTCGTTCGTTATAGCCGAGTTTGACTGTAGTAGAAAACAAACAAAAAAGTGGAAGATAAGGTTGCTTTCATTTATGGATTGATGATTCAATAGAGAATGTGAAAAAATACCATTTATTATACAGAGTGACCCAGGGGTGCGTGCAAGCTCCATATCTTTTTTTCTAGCCATTCTATCGACTTGATTTTTTTCAACAATAAGTCCAACAATGAGGCACATTCTAAAAATATTTCTTTTTATATACAGAATGTTCCAAAATAAGATACACAACTAAGTTGTTTTTATTTTAAAGGCAACCCTCCATTTTTTTATTTGCTACTAAATGGTCGATATAACGCACCCGGGAAAAAGACACAGTGAGGCCCTGAAAAAGCCACTCGTCTTTTTGTTCAACCTCTCACTCTCTTCTGGTATATTTCCGGATTCATACAAAAAATCTATCATCATACCTCTCTTTAAAAAAGGCGATCAGACAGATCCCAATAATTACCGCGGCATTTCATTACTCTCAAGTTTCTCAAAACTATTGGAGTGGAATGTTAACAAACAAATACTATCATATTTGAGCACACAACAAATACTTACAAAATCGCAATTCAGATTCAGACAAAACTTAAATACTACGGATGCTACTTTCCAAATGATAGAAAAAATACACGAGTTTTTGGAATCGAAACAATACCCACTTGGAATTTTCTGCGATCTCTCTAAGGCATTCGATTGCGTAAATCATAATACACTCTTAGAGAAATTAAACTTCTATGGTATCAGAGGTCTGTCTAATGCTTGGTTTGAATCATACCTATCACGAAGATTAATGTGTGTTAGAGTAAAACATGAAATGTTAGGTAATGTGTCGCTTCAGGACTCAGAATATACTCAAATTCAGGCTGGCGTCCCACAGGGATCAGTATTAGGTCCGACATTATTTCTCATATATGTAAATGATATTGTTTGTAGCTTTCCTACAGTTACCTTTACACTTTTTGCCGACGACACAAGTATACTAATTCACGAGAAAAACACTGACTTACTCACTTCATCGTCCGAAGAAATAATGGAAGGAGTTTCAGACTGGTTTCTGGCAAACTCAATGTCTCTCAACTTCTCCAAATCGAACAATATATTATTTAGATTATATAAAGATATTGATGATATCACTATACACCTCAACCAAAACTCCATTGATTTCGTGAACTCAACAAAATTCCTAGGAATAACCATTGACAACAAGTTGAACTGGCTAGATCATACTTCTGCACTTCAAGTGAAATTAAGTAGGTCAATTTTTGCGCTACGCACTATTAAGAGAAATACCAACTTTGTGACAACGAAACTAGTCTACTTCGCATATTTTCATAGCATATTACAGTATGGTATAGAATTTTGGGGCACATTCATTTATGCTCCTGAAGTATTTATGATCCAGAAAAGGGCTATTCGTATACTATTCGGCTTGAGTTATAGAGACTCTTGTAGAACATTCTTCAGAGACCACCGAATATTCACCTTCATACCAACTAGAAACCAAGAATACCCTCTGCCAAACTATAATTACAAAAACTTAATATTTAAAATAATTGCTGATACACAAAAATCGATCAACATTATCATTAACTTCAAACAAGCACTCATATCCAACTAGAAACCAAGAATACCCTCTGCCAAACTATAATTACAACAGAACTAGAAAGAGGCCACTGTATTCAGGAATCAAAGTATACAACCACCTACCTTCCAACTTGAAATCTCTAAGCAAATATCGTTTCAAAACACAGCTAAAAAAATTACTGCATGAAAATGTTTTTTATCATTTAGACGATTTTTTTTCCCAAAAATTAGAATAAGAATCATTTTTTCTATGTATGTATATCTGTTTCTTCGTATATATGTATTTCTATGTTTTCTTGTCTTTTCTCCTTTTCTCACTTTTTCGCTTTCATTCACTACACCCCTAGACTTTCTCGATGCTGTATGCTATGTAGAATCTAACATATACTTGTTAAAATATGTAAAAATACCAAATGTAATTTCGATTCTGAGAAATAAACTTATCTATCTATCTATGTGTCAAAATAGCGTCATGCATAGACCCACAGAAAAATCATAACTTCAGAACCATTCAAGATAACTTGACCAAATTTTTTCAAGTCGATTCCTTATGCCGGTTCCTCATCAAACCAACAAAACAAAAACATGCAACAAAACAAAAACATGCAACAAAACAGTAACACGGCAAATGAGCAACTTTCTGAAGAAAAAAAATTAAAACATGTGTCCGCACTGCCAAGAGACAAAAGACAAAAAAGTTTTGTTTCGTGTCGTCCACACCTAGAATTAGTTTTCTTTATCAGAAATTTACAAACTGTGTAAAATATGTGGGTTTTCATACTGAAAGATAAAAACGAGATGCTTTTGGGTGAAATCGTCCTTACGTGGAAGAAATAAATAGGGCATTGAAAAATTATTAGCCGATTTACATAAAGACGATATTGGATTGCAGGGAGAAATTCGTTCTAGTTTCTATAATTTTTTAAGCGAAAACTTTGAGAATTTAATAGGTATAATTACTAGGTTTATTTTTATTTCTCAAAAAACTCATGAGCTCATAACCAAACCATTTAGATTGGAAAGATGCACCGGCTCCGGACTTCATTCGTGCTTTATAAATTCTTCTGAAGACATTCAGACATTTTCCTATTTTTTTCATTGCATCCGCTTTTAATAGCGGTTTTTATACTCTTTATTTCCAGCATCCCATAATAAAGGATATTCCCGATAGAGTTTAATCAATTTACTAGTGTTATCCATATTCCAGGCAATGGAACATTGACACTGAGTTCGCCTGCATCTCAAAACATGTCTAAAGCCTGAGGAATTGATTGGAAAAAAATTGGTATAGTTATCTTGAATGGTTCTGAGGTTATAATTTTTCTGTGGGTCTATGCACGACACATACATTGACATAAGTCAGAAACTATTGCAGATAAGTCTAGGAAACCTGGCTGCATTATATTGACAACTTAGTGGTGAATCCAAAAATTTTACAAAAATGGGGGGTTGCCATTTAAAAAAACAACTTAGTTGTGTATCTTATTTTGGGACATCCTGTATATAAATAGAAATATTTTTAGAATAAAAATCAAGTGGGTAGCTTGGATTAAAAAAAAGTGATGGCGCTTGCAAACACCCCTGGGTGAACATAACCTATGAAAATATTTTCACATTGTAATGAGGAATACTTATTTCAATTATTTAATTTACAAAGTAAAACTAATCAAAACTGGTATTTGGAAAATAGTAACGAATAACAAAAACATTCAATATCATATATTTAAACAACAAATTTATCGCTGAAGGAGTTTTTAGAAATACGAGTTATTTGGGGAGGTGCGCTTTACTTTGATAGTGAATTCCTATTATGACCATACAATTCAGTATTTTTATAGCCACAAACCTCAGATTCCCAACAGTATTATTAACAAACAAAGCTAAATGTACGAACAGTTTTGATACGCAAATCAAAAATTCTGTATTAACACAAACAAGATTTTCAAGTTATTCAAAAATGCACACTTTGACTTTTCTAAGCTCCAAATTCTGTGAAAGCATTCTTATAAGTGTATTGAACCATATCAAAGTGTTTTTTTTTACCAAACTTACAAAGCTCTCAACAATGGATACTTCATTATTTATGTTCAATAATAGATAGCAGCAATATATATCTTTCTTCAAATTTATCTCTGGGTTTTTTATGTTAAAGGTTATGTATCGATTTATTGTAAACCACAAAGCTAAATTTCTAGTAAATATGTGAATTTATTTAATTATATATCGTAAATTATTATTATAAATATATTTTTCATTTGCAGTTGATACTGAAAATCTGCTGATACCGATGTTTCCAAAATATCGATAAAGCACTTATTTAAACACCATATAATATAATAGAAAACTAAATCTTACCATTTTTGAAACTTCTGGAAGATTAGAGTCGTTTATACATCTTGAATGTAATATTCTCAAACACTTTGAGAAACAATTACTATTTGAATTTCAATTAAGATTCAAATTAAACGAATCAACTTCCTCTGTCTCAACATTACTTAATGAAATTCAACAATATATAACATTGAAACCTTGATTAACCTTGATAACATTCTCTACCCTGATATTCCAATAGTTTTTGTAGTTGAAAATTGAAATTCAGTGTTACCGTCATCTGCTGGCTATGTATTATCCTTATAATTTAAATATGTTTTATCGCTATGTCAGCTGATACCGATATCCGACCTAGAGGCTGATAGTGGTCTCGTTTGACGTGGGCTACTGATTTTATCAAAAATATTCTTGATGATGAAAAACCTTCGTGTCATTGCAGCGTTCCTCAAGATTACAAACTTAACCCAGGAGCTGTTGAATCGATTTTTGAGCAGCCAGAGCATCCGAATAACATTCTTGTAGGCTATAACAGAGGCTTGATAGTACTTTGGAACAGGGTTGACAACACTGCCGTAAAAACTTTTATATCGAATCAACAGTTGGAATCGCTGTATTGGAAAGAAGATGGAAGGCATTTTCTCAGTTCTCATAATGATGGTAAGTTCTGAAATTTATATAACCCCTTTGGGAAATGTGACATTGGTATAAGATAACAAAGCCTGTGAAGTCATTTCAGTGAAAGGTTGAAAATTTGGGTAAAAGGACCCGTTGTTAAAAACCCATTGTTTTTACAATACACCTTTTTTATTTTAAGTTTCCTATAGAAATATTATTGTGTGGTAAATTGATATCTCTCGATTTACCATACAAAAATATTCTAGAATCAATCGCTCAAGTCTGCTTTTTCTGAAAACACCAAATTGGTTCATAAAAAAATCCAACTGCTATTTAGACAATACAGGGTGATGTTCTACTAATCAACCAAGATTAAATGAATCATATTTAGATTTGACTGGCGCCTAATGGATTGATTATCATTATAAAGAGATGATTAGGTGAGTGAACGAAATGGCAACAATCATGTTGAAAAGGGAAACATTCTCAATTATTATGTTATACATGAATCGTATAATAACAATCAATAATTGAATGGCATTGCTAATTATTTAACTGATGTTGTTAACAGCAGCAATCCTGATACGAACTCCAAAACAATTTTCTTAGTGTATTACTCAACGACAGTTAATACTGATACAGATCTTTAAAACCGGCTGAATAAATTAATCGATTAAAATAGAATATAAATAATTATGGCAACGAGCTAACTTTGATTTGAATGAACGTATAAACTAAAGATTATTTTATCAAGAAACCCAAGCAACATTGTCCAGTCAGAATATTTGTGGCTTAGGATTGAACAGGGGCGCGCCAATCCAAGCGGCCGCCTGTGGGCAAAATATAATTTTACACCCCTTACCCCTTTTTTAGTAAAAATGTATACATGGGTGGGTACACATAAATAAAATTAAAATAAAATATGTGCTAATACCTATATTTAATTTTGATATTGATACATCATATAACGGGGTACACACAAAATTGAAATAATCGCTATTACTTATCTAATTTTAAAATGAAATATGTGTTAATTTATATACCGTATAATGTATAATCTATAATTGTAAATCATCATTATCATTTGATGTTTGCAAATAAAAGAAATGAGTATTTCCGAAAGCTCAAATAAAAAAAAGTGTACTGATTTTAATCAGCATGATACCTGACGACTCATCCGCATAACATTTGGAAGATCTTGACAAGTCTTAGACATAAGGATTAACGAAGACTGTAAAAAAAGCAAAGCAATAACAAAACTGACAAAACAATAAAAATGTTACATAACAGAAAAAAAAAAGAACAAAATTTCAACGGTGTACAGTCGAGGATTATAGAGTAATATTTATGTTTTCTTACTAGATCTAAAACAGTAGTTCTAACTTTCGAGCCGATTAAATTTATCAATTCATTTTGAATTTTATCGCCTAAGTAGTTCGTCCTGCCCCTGCTTTGATTTTTATGTGTGCGTCGAACATGTTGCTCCATTATAGAATCAAATTTGGTGAACGTTTCTATCAATTTTAAGAAGTTTCCATTATTATTTTCATATAATTTGTTGGATCTACCACGTAAAGCTAAACATTGACGACATAAAAACTGTATTGCTGAAATTATTCTTTCAATGACACGATACCAGTATTTTATATCTTCATGCAATGAACGTAATTGACTTTCATTCATAGTAACTCCCTTACATATTTGATAAGTTTATCCAAGATTCGATTTTTTTTTTTATGGGAGTCACTCTTTTCTTGTCTGCTTAGCACTAGTGACAAATGTTTCCAATCAGAACACCCTTCCTTATTAGACAAGTTGGTCAAAGACTTACCAAAAAGTTTGCAACAGAAACAGTAAACCACAATTTATATTTGACTCCAAATGATAATGAAAAAGAAATTTATGTATCCATAATAGACGATTTATTTCCATAAAATAAATTATATATGTACATTCCCTTTGCTTGCTTGATATAACTGTGAATGAACACACTTTTGGTATACTGGGTGATGAGGTATAGCTTTCAATATTTCCTTTGGATTCGAATATAAAGGTTTGTAATTTGGGATATTGAAAATTCACTGCGGTCTAATAATATCTCCCAATTTTTTTTTTTTTTATAATTATGATAATTTTTTGTATCCAAAAGAGCTACAAGTTATTTTTTTTAAATTGAAATTCCATTCAAAATTATAAGGATACAAGCAACTTGACCATCTCTTTTCATTAACTTGGAAAAGCATAGATAAAAAATCTGATTACTTGTGTATTGAGTTTTGAAAGTACAATACCTCCTTGTATTATTTATTAATAATGAACTAAGTGTATTGAGATATTTTAACGCGAAATCACTAATATTATATTATTTAAAATACATAAATTTGACAGCGCGAAGGTAATATGATTTGACATTTGAATAATATTCGAATTCGTGAATGTTTAGATGCCTATACCGCAATTATACATTAATGGACCAAATCGACCATTCACAGGTTATTAATGGTCGATCTCGTTGTATGTTTGGTAGCATATATCACAAGTATGTATTAAAAGATAAATTGAAGGTTAATAGGGGTCATTAACGATCGATTCCATGTAGATTAAACAGACTCGTTAATACAAGGTCGCCGGAAAATACTCTAAACCACCATTTTCTTGAACAATGACTAATAATCAGATTATAACAGTGACATATACCTATATTTTTTAAATATCTTTATTTCTTTTTGGAAGAAATTTGCTTTGAGTAATGATTGTCACAAAAGGAATTATTGTCAAAAGTTAATGAATATATATTAGTTCTTTGCTAATCTTTGTATTTTGACTATTCTCTAGGGTCTTTGCAACTGTCAAAAGGAATATAAAGTTGATTATTATAAATTCAAAGGGGAATTGCAGATACAAGTTGGTTTCGAATGATTGTATTTAAAATCGTCTTCATTGGAGAGAATGTTTTCAAGAACAAATCGTAACCAGTTTCCTTCTTCTGTTTCTTTTGAAACTTTTCAATACTCAATACACAAATAATCATATTATTTATCTATACTTTTTCAAGAGAATATATTGAAAAAGGCATGTTGCTAGTTGACCAAGATATATATTTAAGAAATAGTATTTTCTGAAATACTGAAATTCTTGCTTAACCATAATTATATGTGTATGGTTCAGTAGATTCTTTCGTTTTACTTACCAGATATTAAGAGAGAAATTACAAAAACCAAATCATTTTTCAGGTAGCTATATGGAATGGGATATTGACCAGTCAGAGAAGCCCTGCGGAGAACCGGTTACGACTTACGGCCCTTATTCCTGCCGAGCCATACCCAAAATTTTAACAAAAACCTTGGATGACGAGCCGCTCGTAGTATTTTCAGGAGGTTTACCTAGGGCAAATTATAGCGATAAATATTCAGTTTCCATTGTGCATGGAGACAAACATGTAGCTTTTGATTTCACCAGTAAGGTAAGCACACCATAGATACATTTTATTGCAGTTTTGGAAGTTTTTTCTTTGTTTCGAGAAATTTTCATATTGCTCTTCGAATTTTTCTCAATAATTTTAGACAAAAAGAATTTTTACCACCTAATAAATTTTTCATGCTCCTTATGAAAACTTTCAGTTCAAATGTTCATCACTCTCACCGAATGTGAGATTACAATGCTAATTATTATTTTTTGTGAAATGGATAAAATATATATTTTCAATTTGAATAACGAGTCAATGTCAAGCAGATCCCTTGGTTTATATATTTTAGATGTATGTACTATAAACATTTTTATTTATGTATTTCTAAAAAACAATATATATGATGATATAAAAACAAAAGGACTGATGCTGCACAAAGAACTCTTTCAGGGGAAATGGTCCATATTTTGTAACACTTCCAAAAAAGACCATATGGGCAGTAGTTCGAATAATATACCACAAACTTTAGGAGTTGTCATTTCATTATTGCTGTGTTTTTGGTTGTAATAAATAATAGTTTAAAAAAAAACAAAAAAAAAACACGCTTTTTATAAAAAACCGAACTAAAAAATATATAAATAATTGTTTAAAAAAAACTAAAAAATATGCTTTTATAGAAAACCAAACTAAAAAAATAGAAAATAAATTTTAATAAATTTGAATTAAGAATAATGTAAAAAATTTTAATAAATATAAATTAATAATGTAAATAAGAAAAAACATTATTTTATTTAAAAAAAGCGTGGGGTGCTTTTTAAGATTCAGATTAAGCAACCCACGCTTTTTTTTAATATTTTTTTTCTTATTTACATTATTAATTTATAGTTATTAAAATTGTTTACACTTTTCTTAATTCAAATTTATTTTCTATTTTTTTAGTTTGGTTTTCTATAAAAGCGTGTATTTTAGTTTTGTTAAACTATTATTTATTTATTTTTTATTTCGGTTTTTTATAAAAAGCGTGTTTTTTAGTTTTTTTATTTAAACTATTTATTTTCTACTTTTTAATTTGGTTTATTTGTGAAAGCGTGTTTTTTAATTTTTTTAAACTATTGTTTGTTCTAATATACTATTAATTCCGTGATTACTATTAGTAATTGTAATTATTTTCCAAATCGTTAATGTGTACAGCTGTATTAATAGTCAAATGTCGATTTTAGAAGTCATTCAAAGATTTTAACGTTGTCTATATATACAGTGAGCCGCCATCTTGAATTTTTCAATTTTCACGAAAGAATCATAATATTCGACTCCAAAAACCCCCACATACCAATTTTGAATAGAATCGCACCATAATCACAAAACTCGTCCACCATTTTGGAGCCGCCATCTTGAAATTTTCACGAGAGAATCATAATATTTGACTCCAAAAACGCCCGCATCCAAATTTTTTTTTTTTAAGTTAAACATTTATTGATTTTTATATTTGGGTTTACAAAAATTGTGTATACAATTGATATGGAACATATAAATTTAAAACAAAAATAGAATATTATGTATAACCAGACAGTTATTAACTGGTATAAGATTATACATGGTTTTAGAATAATTTGTAATAGAATTAAATTTATTGGAAAATAATAACATATTAACGTAATAACAAATATTCAGACATTAATAGAATTAAATCATGAAAAAAAATTAATAATACATTTGAAATTAATGAACATTTTGAATGGAATCGGACCATAATCACAAAACTCGTCCACCATTTTGGATCCGCCATCTTGAATTTTTAATTTTCACGAAAGAATCATAATATTTGACTCCACAAACCCCCAAATACCAATTTTGAATAGAATCGGACCATAATCACAAAACTCGTCTCCCATTTTGGAGTCGCCATCTTGAATTTTTCAATTTTGACAAAATAATCATAATCTCCGACCACAAAAACCCTCAGATACCAATTTTGAAGCAAATCGGACCATAATCACAAAACTCGTCCGCCATTTTGTATTTTTTTCACACAAAAATTTCTTAATGCATTGTCACCGGAATTATGTACACCTGCCAAATTTCAAATTATTCGGACGTCTGGAAGTGGGTGAAAATCAAGTCCAAAGGAGTCGGTTACAAACAAACATACAAGTGAAGCTAATATAAAGCGTGTAATAATATAAAGCGTGTAAAAAGGAGTCTGCCGTGGCGTTTTTTCGGTACCACCTATTATTTTGTTTACATTTTTGTATTTCCAGCTTATTTCAAGAAATAACATTACTTTTTTTAATTGTTGCTTGTCAAAAAATATTCAAATATAGAAGGATTATCTGAATAATTATGATTTTATATTTAGTATGACAAAAAAAATATTATTTTGCATGCTGATGTGAAGTTAGGAGTATTAGAATATCCCATCAATACAGAATCAGTGAAATCACGAAATATAACAAAAACAATATGAATCTCTTCAGAACTCTAATTGGATGGCCATTTAAATTTATAAACACTTAATTATAATGTTCCTTGATCATTCATGGAATGTTATTTTTCATTTCAAACAGATTGGATTTGAAAAATCTGAAAATGACAATGACAGTGCAGCAGAAGAGTTTGGGAATAAGGTATATCATCTTAGTGCAAGCCATGCATTGATCATGTTATAGCATGTTTGTGAAACTTCAGTCATTTCAGTGTTTTTCATCTGGTTTCTTTTTTTTTCTGAAAAAATATGAATACTCACATTGGATTATAATTATTCTTTGATTTGATTGGCAATTAAATTCAGTTTAACTATATTAAGTATTTATTTTCCTTTGCAAGATTATTTAATTTTTGTGGCATGTTAATGTTAGTTTCACATAGAACGGAAGTTATTTTTTTCCATTATACAATATTCTAGATACATTTTTGTAATCTGACAGTTCATAAATTGACTTGAGGTCAACTTTAAAAGAACAAAAATTTGGTACATACTCAATATATGATCATAAATATTTGTTAAAACGATTTGGTCATTTTTAATTAGATTGTAATTGAAATGAGTACTTAAATTAAAAAAAAACTTTCTGTTATAAGACATACCATAGGTTTTATCCAAACAGATGAATTTTTAGCAAATAACAGCTTACTTCAACAATACACCTTCAATACTAATAAATAATAACAAAGCACCATAGAATTTATATGAGGTCGTTTTCCATCTTTGGCAGTGACTGTAGTCTCAGCGTATGTTAGAATTAGTTGTAATTTCGAAAGGGAAGAAAATGTATCACTTGCAGTACCTAGCTGTAAAAATATGACCTTGTAGAAAATGAGATCTATTATTTAGAATTTGAAATCCCAAACCAAAAGTTTGATTGTAACTAGAAATCATTTGTTTATGAATTCCATCATTCAAAAATTCCCAAAACTGTATATCCCTATTTTCTGATGTGATATTTTAAATTTTAAGTCCCCAATCAAGTAACATAGGCTAGATGAGTAAAGCATAAATATACCTGAAGGAAATATCTATTCATAATATGCACTCAAATCTGAAATTATTGACACTCCCACTAGAACATCTAACAGCCTCCTCGAAATAATATTGATATCAAAGGATGAATCTAGTATTTTCAGCTTGTGGGAGCATGTAAAAATTGCGTTTTTCACATAATCGATACTTTTTAGGAGGAACGGAAACACTGCAATTGATATTCGATCGAATAATAACAAATTGTCCAAAGATATGTTTTGATGGTTGACGTGTCTTCTCTTTCGAAATTACGAAAAAAAAAATGTTGACTTGTGTTTATTGATTATGCGTTTTTTTATTCACTCAATGTTTATGCAATCTAAAATGTGCAAAAAACAATTGAGAAGTGTAACAATTATTCATTATGATTTTTTGGTGAAGGGATTAAGTTTTACATAATAATTATAGCTTTAAAGGAGGCCTATTCTTTAATTTCAAAATGAAGTATTATTAATAGTAAAAAAACAATTTGTTTAAATTCACTATATTTTTAAAATTTATTCGACATGTTTTACTACATGGTAACTTCATCAAGAATACTGATTAAAATTGAGTCTGGAATAGATTTAGCAACGGGTATTTTTTAAGATCCAATTTATTGACAAATTGCCTGAATATTTATGTTTATTGATTTCAAGAGACTCCAGCATGCTAATTACCCTTGTTCTCCGAGTAAATGATTTTCAAATCAACTGTAGATATTCGTTCATGTGTACAATACATAATACCCAAACGGGTGTGGGACATGTCAATAATATAATTAAGTATTATAGATGAAAGAAGAGAAACCTAAAACAGGAAATATAAAATCTTATGAACTAGAATTACACATTAAAAAGGTATTTTATACCTATGGTACATAACATTTTATAAAATTATCATGTATATATTGAAAATACTAAAATTATATAGGACTATCTCCAAAATATTCCTTTTGTCCTTATAGTAATCCTTTTGTATTAATGACTGCTTAAGATGGTGCTTCATTTTATTTATTGACATTTTTTTAAGATTATCGGACAAGTGATTGAAATTTTTTATAACTTGGAATTTCACATTTCTTCGAATATAAGTATATTTTTTTAAATCTGTGATTAGTTATTGTTTGAATCTAGTATTGTACTCATGTTCTAGTGTTTTGACGAGTTCATTATTTTCCTTGACAAAAATTACTGCTTCATAAATATACAGTCCCAAAAGAGTAAGTACATTTAATTTCGAAAATATAGTTCTGGAGCTATCGGTTTGTTTCATACTCAGTAAATTCCTCAAACATCTTTTTTGGATTACCAGAATTCTGTGGGCATCTGTAGAATTAGCCCAAAATATAATTCCATATCTAACACGAGATTGGACGTATGCATGATACGCAATTATTGCCAACATTTTTATTACAGATCTATGCATCTGAAAAGCATACATTGAATTAGAATTTGCATTAATATACATAAAACAAATGAATAATAATGAATCACCAATATACCCAATAACTAACATAAATAATAATTAGATTTCCAAATATTATTTACAAACAAATTTGAACCTAAAATTCACAAATCAATGTAGGTTCTATTATTTTCAACAGAGAAGTTATGAGCCCCATCATCTTCATTTAATTCTTCTATTCTCTTGTACATCTGACCCATCAGTTTCATCGCTTTCTGTATCACTATCGTTTTCACATTTAAGTTAATAATAATCAGATCCACAACTATAGCTACGTTCAGCTCACTAAAGCGAGATTTCCATTTGTCGGCTGAGAATTCTTTGAAGAAGTCATTACAATATTTACTGACCTGATTAAAATTCACGTTTTTTCTGGCGACATTCTTTAATTTCAGCCTATACTAACTCAATGGGATTCAGATCTGGAGGATATGGATTTTTATTAGGCTGAAAAGTTGTGGTTTTGACATTATATTATCAAAAGGTATACCTCTAACCCGTAACCATCCTTGGATTTCTGTTTTCCTTGACAATAATGTTGGCGATGTTTCTAGTTGTTTGTTATGGTATGGGGCATTGTCAATTACCACAACACTTTTTGGTTGTAAATTGGGAATCAGTTTCTCCAAAACCCACTTTTTCTTGAAATTTATATGGTAGTTGCCACTAGTGCTGTTTGATTTCCATCTAATATAGGCATTAGGAAAACCCCATTTTTGCCACCTGCGTGCACTATGATGAAACACGATCCCTTACCTATTGGTTTTTGTAAGCCTTCTAAAGTTTCGTCACTCAATCCCTTTCCGTGAGTCTGTGATGAGTTCATGTACGTCTCGTCAGTGTATATTATAGAACGATCTTCTTCTCGGTACTGATGTATCCTTCAAAGGAATTAAATTCTAAGCAGTCTAATGGGCTAACGTTCCATTAGTACTCGTCGATTATTCTTAAATGTTCTCCATCAAAAACCAATTTTGTGGATTTCTTTACAACCTTGATAGCCGATATCTTCTACGAATTTTTTATAAACTGTCTTCAATGTAGGAACCGTTTTCTCTGTTATGTAATGATTAACAATCGTTCTTCGCAAAATCTCCGTCGTCAAGAAGAGTTTTAACGTTTGTATATTCTCTTTTTATTAGGGGTTGAAAATTCTGTTGAATGGTCCGTTTCAACTTGTTTCGCTTCCTTTTTATTTCGTCGAATATTCCTAATGGAAACGCCCCTTGCTGCAGCAATACGTTCTTGAACCTATAAAAAAAATTGTATGAAAATCTATAGGTTTTATACCAATATAGCACAGAAACATAATAATTAATTCATTAAAAAATTTGACTTTGCGAGAGTAATAGTAACTTCTCCAGCAACTGCTTCTGCTTGCATAAAATTTAATATATTGCTAATTATTATAGTTGTCAGCGGCATTATTAAATTAAGAACTTTTTAAAACGCACAAAATATAACGTTTTTAATTTTCTCTACGGACTGTATTTAGGCGATGTAAACACCACGAATGCACCACTTAAACTGAGCTCTCGAGCATTGTGCTACTGTGCATTCAAACCCCAGAGGCAAAGCTAGAATTATCGACCTGTAGTTTTGAGTCATGTACTTGTTCAAAATAATTTCTAACAAGGCAGTTTACATTTTGAACTGATATAAAAGATATTTTTCTGAGGTTTCTTACTTCAAAAAGGAACAAAGTAATCCTCCTTAAGGTTACTTTCACATTATCTGAAAATTTTGGAGGGGGCATGACATATCCAAAATACCTTCCCAACATGAAATAAATTCATAAATTCGAGGTTTTTTGCATGACTGTTTGATTTTTCTAATGCGCAAATATTTGAATGCTTTTTTTTACCTGAGGTTGGCAAAAAACTTTGTTCTGTTAAAGGTCATCGATTTTATGCTAATTGAATCCAGAACACAAGAAGAAGAGAGAGAAAGTGAAGATGAAAGCGTCGAAAATGATGAAAATATTACAATTAATGGGGATATTGGCAAAGGAGAACCAGAAGCTCTAATTGTGCTGGCAGAAGAAGAGTTAGTTGCCATCGACTTGAAGGATGAAAATTGGAAGATGATGAACTTGCCTTATCTCGTATCCTTGCACGCATCTGCTGTGACATGCAGCCAATATGTGACAGGTGATTGATGGATATTTAGTAATGATATAATTTGAATAAGTAGAACATTTCCATCCTGGGTATTTTCTTCGGCATGTTTTGCTCCATTCATAATGCTGATATTAATAATTATATAATTTGGTTGAGCAGAAAGTTTCCGTTTCTAGAGCAAGGTATTTTCCTCAGAAAGGTTTTAACCTATTATTTTTTGGATTTGTTTTCAAAAAGGACTCACCTTTTTTATTGATTTTATATAACTTTTGTAGAAAATTATACAAAAAAACGTACATGTCTTTTCAGTTAAATAATTGCAGAATTTCTATAAAGAGTAATTGTGCCATATTCAATTTATGAATTTTGACAAAAAATTCATAATCCCTGATCCCGAAAACCTCCACATACCAATTTTGAATAGAATTGGACCACAATCATAGAGATCGTCTGCCATCTTGGAGCCGCCATTTTGATTTATTAATTTTTGCCAAAAAAATCATAATATCTGGCCCCTAAAACCTCCACATACCAATTTTGAATAGAATCGGACCATAATTACACAGAATCGTCTGCCATCTTGGAGCCGCCATTTTAATTTCAAAATCATAATATCTGGCCCCTAAAACCTCCACATACCAATTTTGAATAGAATCGGACCATAATCACAGAGATCGTCTGCCATCTTGGAGCCGCCATTTTAATTTCATGAATGTTAACAAAATATTCATAATCTTCGACCACGAAAACCCCCATATACCAATTTTGAATCGAATCGGACTATAATTACAAAACTCGTTCGCCATCTTGGAGCCGACATCTTGAATTTGTTAATTTTGAATTAAAATTCCTAATCTCCGACCCCGAAAACCCCCATGTACCAGTTTTTTTAATAGAATCGGACCATAATCACAGAGATCGTCGGCTATCTTGGAGCCGCCATTTTGTTTTTTCTCTAACAAAAATTCCATAACTATGAACACCTTCCAAATTTCACGTTAATCGGACAACTAAAAGTGGGTCAAATTTAACTTGCAATATTTTATTACAGACGGACACCGGGACAGGTGAAACTAAATAAAAGCTTGTAAAAAAAACATCTGATAAATGAAAAAATATTAATTATTTAAGGCCGTCCATTAAACCTATTTTTTTATTATGCTTTATGGCATTCAACACTTTGATTTTTTGAAAGTCCTGATTTTTCATTTTATCCCTATACTTTAGCTAAAATGTTCCTTTGAACTAACATCAGTTTCTCAGCACTTTTTTCTGCAAAGATAACAGTTTTTAAGCCATGTGTAGCTACCGAAAAAATCACTAACCATATACCTTTCTCTTTTAATAAATAGTCATGGCAATAGATGAAGATATGATTTAGGCAACCAGAGGCTGTTAATGCTAATCTTAATCTTCGCTATTTGATTTTCCAACATCAGACATGCCCCAAATATCTATAGTGGTCAACATTTGCTGATAAACTCTTATCGGACTCTTCAGAGTAGATGAAGTTATGATATTAATAATGAGATCACAAATCAACAGAATTTCTAACCCCACTGACACAGTCTATCGATCATTTTAGGTATTTCTGAAGATCTTTGGGAGCAATTGAAAGATGCTGGTAGAGTCCAAACCAATCATTTGTATTCGGCTCGTCATTGGCCTGTTGACGGAGGTAAACTCTTGTGTTCGAAGGGAGACCTACCGAAGAGGGAATTGTTGCTGACTGGTCATGAAGATGGTACTGTCAGATTCTGGGATGCCGGTGGGGTGACACTCACGCCCATTTATAAGTTTGGTACTGCACAGTTCTTTGCTGGTGATGAACCTGAAGGTTAGTACTTTTTATATAGAGTGATTGCCAGAAACTTTTCATCATAAGTTTTTTTTTCATTTAGATTTCTAAATGAAAAAAATCCAATGTTTAGAAATTTACAATGGTGAAATTCAAGAAATTTAAATTGTTTAGTAACTTCTGAAAATGTAGAGTAATTTAGGAAAAAACTAGTTGAAATTTCGAAATTATCTTTGAATATAGAATTCTTATTGTGTTTTTGGAATTTCTATGATCTCAGAGTAAAATTGGAACTAATTCTAATGCAACCACTTTATTTATCATAAAATCAAATGTGATCTTTTGGAAGATATGAATGTCATCGAGTTTAATAATTAAATTCCAATGTACATGAAAAACAAAAATTGACTCTTTCTGGTACATTTAAAATTGAAAATGTTTCAGTCTTTGCCTTGAACAGTCTAATATAGGTTATTTTAGTTGATTGAACACATTTTTTTCAGAGGTTCATCCTGATCCCGAGGATTTAGAAGAAGAATGGCCACCCTTTCGAAAAACCGGTGTTTTCGATCCATACTCTGATGATCCCCGTTTGGCTGTGAAGAGAGTCAGTCTCTGTCCTCTTTCAGGAACCTTGGTAGTCGCCGGTACTGCTGGTCAAGTTGTCATCGCGAAATTCGATACTGAAATCCTTGAAGGAGCCTTGAAAGTTTCTTCTATGAATATTGTTAGTGACAGGGATGGCTTTGTATGGAAAGGACACGGCCAACTGAATCCCAAACAAGGTATTTTTTTAACTTCATTAATCGAGAACTACAAAGTCCCAATTAGAAACATGCAATACATAAAAAACGCGAAAAAAACTTTCTATTTAAAAAAAAATGAAACCCTTAGCAAATGGAATGAAAATTGTTTTGTATGGAAATAGGATTATTACAGTTACAAGAATATTTAAAATGATAAATACACTCGAAATATATATTTTAACTTTGAGAATGGTTGAAACCAAAACCCACCGTAATTAAAATAAAAGCATATGTGTTATTTTTATCTTAGTAAGTCGCAGCAAAAGTCTTAACAAGCTAAGCTAAAGATACCATTCAGGTAGTGGCATTCCGAAGGTACCTACATCAGAACACTAATTCCAAAATATTTTGCAGCACCTCTGGTAACATATAATAGACATTTTCATATGAGAATTGACTGACACCTCCTATCTGAACAGTTTTAAAAGGAAATAGCGGAAAGCATAACATGTACAGAAAAAATTATGCATGGCATGTTATACTATGCAGGCATAAGGACCCCTGGCAATTTCAAAAAAGATAAAATTCATTTGCAGCAAGATACAGCTAAATCACTCTATATTTCATTTGAGATATATATGTGTAGGAATGACATATTATGGCCCTAGTTCGAACTATAATGAGAAACGGTTCTGAAATTCTTGTATAACTGGGATTCGGATTAATGAGATCAATCAAACAAATTGTAGCCCCACTTATCATACTGTGCAAAAATTTCGAATCTATTTCAGCTCAAGGGACCCCCGGAGATTAAAAAAAAATCACTTGCAGCAAAATACAGCTAAATCACTGTAAATATCTCTCGATTTGATTCGTTCGATTCGGTCGATTTGTTACGTTGATTGAAGCACTCACATAGAGAACAAATGACTTTATTTTCTGCACAAGACAGACGTAAAATAATGAAAACATAAACAATAAAAAACAGTAAGAAAAGTTTAGAGTACCGAACTGAGATGCGTTGCGATGTGTCTTCTCAAGACTATTCGATATTGTCTCTTCCCCGGGGGTGGTATCTGTCGTTTGCTGTCCTTGCTACCGGTATCGTCCAACACTAAGCAGCACATGTGGTAACAGTTTTCAATATTATGAGGCACACTTGAATATTGGGGTAACGTTCAACAAAAGATAAGGCGAAGTCACACCAATCACTTTATATTCCATTTAAGATATACATGTGTAGGAATGACATATTCTGGCTGTAGTTCGTACTATAATAAGAAACAGTTCTGAAATTCTTGTTTTACTGGGATTCAGATTAATGAGATCAATCAAACAAATTGTAGCCTCACTTATAATACTGTGCAAAAATTTCGTATCTATTTCAGCTCAATGTTCTAGACTCTAAATTTAAAATATTGAGGATGTCAGAATTTTCATTTTATTTTTCCAGTATTTATTTTTTTCTCTTTTTTCCATTTTTTCACGATTTAAAACTTTTAAAAGGATGGAAAAAAAGTTTTTTAGACATATGCATATTTGGTTTTTGTTGTGTATTTAATTGAAAGTCTATCATAAAGACAACAGTTTTTATTTGAATAAACACACAATTACAGGACATGTTCCCAGACAGGGACTTCATCTTGACATTGCTCTTGTCGATTGTTCGTATCCACACACAGAGTGTTATTCTAACAAAAGTTGTTTTCAAAAACACTACATTTCCCCCCGTGTTATTAAAGATTCAACCTACATGGAAGTTTTATAATTCTACCAGATCGCGTAGACATGAGGGTTGTTTTCGATGTAAAAGTTGGAATTGAATTTTTTTTAAACTTAAATAGTATTTTTTTGACAACTGTCAGAATCATTTCCAACTTCTCTCACAATGGATGATTGTACAACACAATCTGAGACATTATCAGGTACAGACATATTAGGAAGAATAGTATTTGGCTTGATACTTGAATTAGGCGCTATATAGAGTCTTTTAATTTGTTTTCATTATCAACATCACTGATTTCATTCGATAAAGGCAGATTTACACCAAGACGTATGACTTCAATTCCGTTAATGTTTTGGGTATAGGTGCAGACTTGATGGCTTGAATTTTGTCTTTTGTCGGATGTATACCGTTAATATCGATATGTCCTAAAAATTCGACATTATTTCTGAAAAACTTGCATTTTTGTTCGTTTACTTTGACATTAAAGTCTTCTAATCTTTTAAAAACATCTCTCATATTTTAATAACATTCTTATAAAGATGACCTATAAACTAAAATATCATCGAGGTAACATTTTATATGCTTAAGACCTGCCAAAATATTATCCATTACAGTTTGGAAGATTCCTGGCGCAGAACTAACACCATACGTTAACCTAGTATAAGCAAAAAGACCTAAATGAGTATTTATAACTAACAATGTCTGTGCTTGATCACTTGCTTTCAATTGTTGGTATGTACCTTTTAAATCAATTACCGTAAAATATTTATTACCACTAAGACATACAAAAATATCTTCAGGTAGTGGTAAAGAGCAATAATCACTATCTAAAACTCGATTTAAAGTTTTTTTTTAATCAAAGCAAATCCTAATATCGTTTGTATTTTTCTTCGGGACTACAACTATAGGACTAGCCCAATTACTGCAATTAATTTTTTTCAAAATACCAGATTTAACCATATAAGATAACTCTATCTCAACTTTTTCTTTCAGTGCATAAGGCATATCATATGCTCTATGAAAAACTGGTTGTGCGCCTTCTTGTAACTTCAATTCAATTTGATTTTTTTTTATACACGACTGGTTGTTCTGTAAAGACATTCTTGAAATCATCTTTGATTTTTTATACTAAATTTGACACTACTTTACTCTCGCTTTGGTTATTTGACGAATTTTTTTCTTTTGACTGACCAGCATTCACTTTTGACAGTAGACGTTCAGACACTGACTGACAAGAATTACTCGACTTTTGACAAGATTTTACATTTACATTGGACTCCTTAAAATTGTTTTTTTTTTTCTCCAATCAGGATTTAATACATTTAGCCAATTTCTACCTAACAATGGCACAAATCTGTGGTTACTTTTCAAAATGACCAAAGGCAAATTTACTATTTCATCCTTATGTTTTACAAAAACATCAGTTTCCCCAAGAATTGTAACACCTTGACCTGTGAGAACTCTCAAGTCATACTTGACAGAATACAATTTCAAATTTGACAGATATTTTTCAAAATCATTATGCATCACTGACCGGCATGCACCACAATCGATTTCAAAAACAATGTTTCTATCTTCGATGTCCAACTCTATTTTCTCTGGATTTCTTAACTCTGGTTCCAACAATGACAAATATCCCAAGACCAAGGTATTGTCCTCCTCATCTGACTGGTTTTCTTCTTCTACAGCGTTGACATTAGACATGCTTTTGCAGACACGACTGGTGTGGCCCACTCTTTTACACTTAAAGCATTGCCAACCTTTCGCAGGACACTGGTCAGGATCATGCTTCCTGGCACAACAAAAACTGTAATTCCTTTTTCTGACTGGTACTTTGACTGTATGACGATTTTTTCACAAACTTCTTATTGACTGACAACTTGTCTAAGCTTTCAGTGATACTAGACATATTACTTTCGGTACCCATAGACTTCACCTGACCCTCTGCTAGTTCCATTGATAGGGCAGTCTTGTAAGTTTTTTCGAATGTTAAATTGCTTCTGACAATAACTTTCTTTTAATTGCATATGAACGAACTCCACAAACTAGTCTATCTCTCAAACACTCTAACAAAAACCGACCAAAGTTGCAATACTGTGAGTAGTTTTTCAACTTCGTGACAAAAGTTTTTCTGTCTTCATTTGGTTCCTGCACCGCATTGTAAAACCTGTATCGTTCAGCTATTACTAACCTTTTTGGACTATAATGATCCATGAGGGACTTTTTTAGATCATATTTATTATTTTTTTTATTTATTTATTTAGCCGTTTTGCTATACATTCCAACAATACAAATCAATTATAATACTACTGATAATAATTAGAAGAAAAAAAAAAGTTCAAATGGTTTTTTTCCCCCACACTCTAAGTGAGTGAGAACATTGTATTGTGTAGTGAAAAAAAAAAAAAAAAAGACAATTTAAAGTCAGAAATAGGAAGAAGGAACGGAACAGTATACAGAATATAAAAATGGAGGGTTACTAGGAACAGAGTAAAAACATATTACAATAGGCAGAAATTGTGTGAATCAAAATTCAACAGTGCAGTTAACATGGCTGTAAGTTGGTGAATAATAATGAATATACAAATTTTTTATGTTTCTATAATTCTCAAGAAGTCCCTATAATTACTATAGATATAAAGTTTAAGTTTAAATATGACTTTGTACTTGGTAACGCAGGCGCTAGCAAGTCCTTTAAAACACTATAGGCTTTACCTCCCATCAAAGTTAAAAGAAGCGGAACTTTTTTTTTGACTTCGACTCTATTGCATAAAAACAACTGCTCCAATCTCTCCAGATATGAAGAAATGTCTGAATCCATCGGGTTGAATTGTTCAATTGAACCAATTAGCGACATTTTGACTTGCTATTTGACCACGATGACGGAAAATTTGACACTTGATGATGCACGAAATTCATTGAAAAATTATCACAATTTTCGCACTTTTTCCTTTTTGATTCGTTTCGACGCTCGTATCCAAATTAACTGTTGTGTATTTAATTGAAAGTCTATCATAAAGACAACAGTTTTTATTTAAATAAACACACAATTACAGGACATGTTCCCAGACAGGGACTTCATCTTGACATTGCTCTTGTCGATTGTTCGAATCCACACACAGAGCGTTATTCTAACAAAAGTTGTTTTCAAAAACACTAGTTTTGTTGCATGATAAACCATTGAAAAGGGTTTTTTTCTATTTTTATTTGTTATGAGGAACATACAAATATTTTTTTCATAATTTTAATAGCATATTTAAATGATATTTCTTAAAAATATGCAAAAAAGCAATCCCTCCTTTATCTCTGAAACTATTGGACCTAAAATTTTGATGTTCTAGATTTGATAAGTTGAAAATATTCAGGATGTCAGAATATTCATAGTTTCTCCCTTGATGTTCAAGTACCTACAACTTTAATTCCAGTAAAAAAGGAGTCTAAAACGAGACTTACTATCTTCTATCAAAAAAGGATTGGTCATCAAATTTTTATAATTTCAGGTATAATGCATCAACCACGTGGCTTCCAGGCAACATCCCTACTTCAGTTACTTCCTCCTGCTGCTGTCACATGCTGTGTATTGCATGCTGACTGGGGTTTGGTTGCAGCGGGTACAGCACACGGACTTGCCTTGTTGGACTTCGTGAAGAATAAACCGATTATGGTCAAATGCACACTTAATCCAAATGGTGAGATGATATATCATTTTATGTTTTCCACGGGTCCCACCCCATTATGCCGATTATAAATTATAATTAAATACAGTTCGTAAGAAAGCATACATATATTGCACCTTCAATAATCAAGTTACACATTATTCATTAGCTTGATTGGTGGCAATTTCAGAATCAAAAAATAAATTCTGAAATCTACCTTTCCGACTAGCTGCGCCAACGGTTTTTTTTTAGAATCTGGAGCACTGGGTTATTAGTATTACTTAAGAGAAAAGTCCATTCTTGAAAGTAATATCTCTCTAGCATAAGACACAAAAGTTTCTCCCACAATTTTAAGCTTGTCATTCTACAGGACAAAAGCTCTACACGCCACAAGGACATTCGACATTGTTAGACTTGAAAATGTTATCCAATTTTCTCGGAGTGCGACAAAATTGAACTTGAGCAAGAAATACTACACAGGTTAAAACTTTTCCAATTTTGAATAGATTGCTTGATAAAAATCTATGATTACAACTGAATAATGTATATTATAATAATAATAATAATTTTGATTACAAAAGTTTTTGTAATTTCTTTCTGGACCTATTACCATATACTCGGTCTTCCCAATATTTATCTTCAAATAGTTACCATAACACCATCTGTTTGCAAAGTTTTGTTGATAGTTATTTTAAGTTTCATGTGAACATGTGTGAAATGAGCGTTGTTGTACCAAATCGGAATATCATTAATATATATATATATATATATATATATATATATATATATATTAAAAATAATAGAGATAGTTCAATAATGTCGAGCCCCATAATTACAGAAAAACTTTTATTCATAAGAAACAACACGATATTACTTAATATGAACTTTATAGCCATAAAATAAATTCCATGGGTATGAACATAGGTTCTAGATTCAAATAAGCGACCAAAGCTGATAAGCACATGCCAGTTAAAAATATGTCGTTATCTGAAGACAATTAAATGCATTTAAGATAACTCATCACGTCCGCTGATCGCCATACCTAGTAAAATTAACAATGTAAACAAAATTATAAATTCCAAGATTGTTGACAGCTCCCAAAATTACATTGAGCCACGAAATATCATAAAACTGTTTTTATGTATTTGTAACGACCTAAAAACGCTATAAATTTATAGATTATGACAGACCATTAAATATAACTCTACCTCGGAAGGCATACATTTTGTTTTTATACAGAAACAAAGCCATTAATTATTGAGCCGCTGACAAGTTGAGGATAATTATAATATCAGACATTTTTCCCTGCGGCTAGCCCAACTATCATGTGATCCGGTAACGGGTTATAAAAATGTGCCTTCTTTCGGATCAACAACTCACTCGGTGTTCAGCAGTCAAACAAGTACGTTCAAAATGAGGTTGGAATTTAATTCAATCATGACATAGTGAAATCAAGATGAGAAGAGTACGAATATAGTTGTCAAGCAGAGAATTTAAGTAGCCATTAATAGAAATTATATTTAATTTAATCGGAGTATCCAAGTGAATTCACCAGTAAACCAGCATTTTCTCCAAAAATTACTTATTATTGATCAACGCTTCCAGAACGTGAATAAGTCAACGAAAAAACCTCAGATCGATAGTTCATGATCTCATAGAAAACCATATCCATACACGCTATACTAATATACAGTGCGAGTAAAATTAAAATAACAATTTCCGCGGGATTAATCAAACTAATGATAAAATTAAAACAAATTGTCGTTTAAAAGCCATCTTCAGTGAATAAGTGTTGACTCTGCTGATGTATCGTAAGTTATATATGTTTTCTGTATTTATGGGTTGGCGAATCGAATCATTTATAATGTGCATGTGTCTGTAAAGGTATCTCCATAATTTCATTTTACCAGAGTTTCCAAAAGATAATAATTTCCAGCAGTTTTTGACAATTGATGTCACTATCGTTTTAGGCATTCTATTTAATTTGTAGGCTGATGTGAAATTAACTTCAAGTAAACCACACTCTATTTCTTCTGTTTATAGAACGGATGACTATTTTTGTCAACTTTAATTAAATATATATGTCTATTCTTAACATTTTTATGAGTGCATTATTATTTTTATTATTATTTTTCGAATCTTTCTGAAATCCGTTACGTACTTCCTGGATAAACAACTCACGCCCAAGAACAGAGAGAAAGGGGTATTTCCTGTGCCGCTCCAGGAATATAATCTCGGTTCGACCATCCTCAGATAGTCGATGCTCTTGATGCTTGTTTTCGCAATCTAACAAGAAGTCTGGTGTTACAGGTGTGTTCTGTTAATTCATAACACCCCGTATAGTCCGGGCATATCAATAAAGTTTCTGTATTATTAGAGAGTACAGAACACTTGATTACTATATTATCTAAAATCTCATTGTTTTCTATTTTTTTAAAAGCTTTCTAACCATTTCAATGTTATTCCTTTTATTCAATATTTTTAATGATCTATTCCTGTGCATTATCTCAAATGCTCTTTGAAGATCTAGGAATACCGCAATAGGGAACACGCAGGTGCCCCTTTTATAGAATATTTTGAATTGCAGATAAAGGTTACCACCTAAACAAAGCTCAGCCACAAACTCAGAAATTGAAAAAAATTTCAATGTTTTTAATAATTCGAAATTGAAAACGCCAATTTTTTCATCACATACAAAAACTTACTCCTAGCGCCTCTGATGGACGTATGCATTGTTACTTCACACAGTTTAAAACTTTTACCACTAGTTGCTTCGAAGTGTCAACTATAATTTCATCTGTCTTCGTTTACATGTTGTACTAATATTATTATTATCATAGTATTTTCAATTGTTACTGATACCTCACATTGAAAGGCAAGTTGAATTTATGTTTGGGTTGTAAGACATAGTATTGTCTATAAATTTTCCCAAAACAACCACAATTGGCGCTAGTGTTTGGGGGAAGTTATTCAAGTGAAGCTCAAATCTAGTTTGAATTGAGAAGCACCATTAAATTTGAAAATTTCAAAAAACTTTTGGGATTTGAGAAATTATTTTCACAAAATGTAATATCTGAGGACCGAAGTGAGGCAAAGAAAAATTAAAATAAAATCATGCGTGTTCCCTATTGTAGTAACATTTTTTCTCTAACATAACTTTTCACACTGAACACTGCTGTTTCACAACTATATTTATTTCTAAACCCTGACTGGTACTTACTTAAAAGTTTTCTGCTCAATATTAAACTCTAATATACTTTTCCTGAATTGTGTCCAAAACAGTTTCTATATTACCAAAGTATTTTAACTTTTCGTTTACCACCTAAAGTTGAAAAAAATCCATGCAAAGCACACTTTTTGAGGTAGCTCTGTATGTAATCAACGTATCAGCCAAAAGTTTCGGCCGCAGTATACAGTAAAATCCAAAGCTTATATGATGCTGCTGGTCTCGAACTTTTGTTAGGTCCGCTACATGTATAGAGAGCAGCGCTGTAATCGTGGAAACACCGCATATTCAGCGTTTATCTTCATTCTTCTAAGCTGATTGATACTGATGCTTCAATTTCTCTTTCCCGGATTTTACCATGCACGATCAGTTCGATGCAGCGTACACTGTTGTCATTCACTTTATATATGAATCCTTTATTTAGCCCAAGACTAATATATAAGTACAGTCAATAAATAAAATAAGTAGAATAAAAATATAGTTACATAGAAATACATTGATAACAAACAGATAGTAATAAGCACAACACTATATATACATACATATACACACACATAAATAAAAGTTAATAATAGGTATCATCATCGAGGTTTGCACTCACTCATTTCGTCACAGCTGGTCGTGTCTTCCTTCCGTGTCGAGTAAAATTAATATTTTTTAACAGTCGATATCTTCGAAACTAAAGGGTCAAAAATTACTATTCATTTTATCAATCCCACAATAGTACTGCATACATAAGTGTTTTTACAGGCTTTATATTAGCTTCACTTGTATGTTTGTTTGTAACCGACTCCTTTGGACTTGATTTTCACCCACTTCCAGACATCCGAATGATTTGAAATTTGGCAGGTGTACATAATTCCGGTGACAATGCATTAAGAAATTTTTGTGTGAAAAAATGGCGGCTCCAATATGGCGGACGAGTTTTGTGATTATGGTCCGATTCGCTTCAAAATTGGTATCTGAGGGTTTTCGTGGTCGGAGATTATGATTCTTTTGTAAAAATTGAAAAATTCAAGTTGGCGGCTCCAAAATAATGGACGAGTTTTTTTATTATGGTCCGATTCTATTCAAAATTGGTATGTGGGGTTTTTGGAGTCGAATATTATGATTCTTTCGTGAAAATTGAAAAATTCAAGATGGCGGCTCCAAAATGGGGGACGAGTTTTGTGATTATGGTCCGATTCTATTCAAAATTGGTATGTGGGCGTTTTTGGAGTCGAATATTATGATTCTTTCGTGAAAATTGAATAATTCAAGATGGCGGCTTTAAAATTGTGGACGAGTTTTGTGATTATGGTCCGAATCTATTCGAAATTGGTATGTGGGGGTTTTGGAGTCGAATATTATGATTCTTTCATGAAAATTGAAAAATTCAAGATGGCGGCTCATTGTATATATTGACAACGTTAAAATCTTTGAATGACTTCTAAAATCGAGATTTGACTATTAATACAGCTGTACATATTAATGATTTGGAAAATCATTACAGTTACTAATAGTAATCACGGAATTAATTGTAGATTAGAACAAATAATAGTTTAAAAAAAATAAAAAAACACGCTTTTATAAATAAACCAAACTGAAAAGTAGAAAATAAATAACAGTTAAAAAATTTTTTAAAAAACCGAACTAAATAATAAAAAATAATAGTTTAAAAAAACGAAAAAACACGCTTTTATAGAAAACCAAAATAAAAAAATTGAAAATGAATTTTAATAAATTTGAATTAAAAATAGTGTAAAAATGTTTAATAAATATAAATTAATAATGTAAATGAGAAAAAAAAATATTTTATTAAAAAAAAGCGTGGGGTGCTTAATCTGAATCTTAAAAAGCACCCCATGCTTTTTTTAAATAAAATATTTCTTTTCTTATTTACCTTATTATTAATTTATATTTATTATTATTTTTTACACTATTCTTAATTCAAATATATTAAAAAAAAAATCTATTTTTATAGTTTGGTTTTCTATAAAAGCGTGTTTTTTAGTTTTTTAAACTATTATTTATTAATTTTTTTAGTTCGATTTTTTATAAAAAGCGTGTTTTTTAGTTTTTTCAAACTATTATTTATTTTAATCTCAATATCCGTTCAGCGTCTATAAAAAAAATGAGAACAAAGTCCTATCCGCTCATGTGTTATGTATAGGCATTGCGTATAAAAAGACCCATTTTTAATCGCAAATATCTGACAAACTGGTCGGTGGATCGATTTAAAAATTTGTAATCTGTTCTTGAAGGTTAGGTTTACACCATTTCAGACGATTTCTAAGAATTGAACAAAACTACAGAACTACCTTAAACTGGAAGCATCTATGGTTGATCTGAACCGGCAATCTTTATTGATGCTATCACCCATTTTTTTTCATTTTACAATTGGTTTGTACGTTTTTTCAGATCTCACCGGCGCTGGTGATACGCCGATTTCTCGCCGAAAATCCTTCAAGAAATCCTTGAGGGAGTCCTTCAGAAGATTGCGCAAGGGACGATCGACACGAAGGAATGCCAACAAAGATGAAAGCAAGCAACCCACCAGTACTTCACCGCCACCAAGAAAACTGCCCGGTTCTGACGAGACATCATTTTCGCCTCTGGAAGCCAAACCTGTGGAACGACAGATCGAGGCTCGTCAGACTGACGATTCGATGGGCTCCTTTGTTCGTTGTCTGTATTTTGCTAGGACGTTTTTAGTTAGTGGTAAGTTAATTGGATTTTTTTTAGTCATTCCGTATTGAAAAATTACCTTGGAAGACAAAATTTGTCAATGGATATTTTTTTCATTGCAGTACAAAACACAAATCCCACACTTTGGGCCGGTACAAACAACGGTACAGTCTACGCTTTCACAATAGTGGTGCCTTCGGCGACCAAACGTGAAACTGATGACGTAACGTGCCAGCTTGCCAAAGAAATCCAGCTGAAGCACAGGGCCCCCGTTATAGCGATAGCAGTATTAGACGGTTCAAATAAACCCCTTCCCGAGCCACTGGAAGTCGAAAAGGGAGTGGCGCCACTTCCAGACACAACACAAGCACACAGAGTGATAATAGCGTCTGAGGAACAGTTCAAAATATTCACTCTGCCCTCGTTGAAACCGTATTGTAAATATAAACTAACTGCTCATGAAGGTAAATAATATTTTGAATTTTATTGATCATAATAATATTCATTTGGGATAGATTTTCCATAAAAACCAATTGCAGTTTCAGTAGTATTTGTTTCTGCTAAAAAGAAGTTTGCTGTGTTGTTTGATATAAAAATCCAAAACTGAAGATTGTACTTAGCCGCACTGTTTTGTTTCAGGTGCGAGAGTGAGACGAATGGCTTTTGCAACTTTCACTTGTAACATAGACAACGTTCCACATTCCGAAGTTGATTTGTTGTGCCTGACAAACACAGGAGATTGCCTAGTTCTAAGCATTCCAGACCTGAAACGGCAACTAAATGCAGCAGCTATCAAGAGAGAAGATATAAAGTGAGTAATGAATGAACTCTGAGTTTAGTGTATTCGAAAATAAAAACATGGGTTTCCGTTTTTTCTAGTGGAATATCATCATTGGTGTTCACAAAAGAGGCACAAGCCTTGTATCTCCACTCCTCTTCCGAACTGCAAAGGCTATCTTTGGCAGCTAACAGTATCACGATGGCCAGGTGTTATTTACCGTTGCCGGTCGGTGCTAGGGAGGATGGTGCTTCTGAGGAGGAAGTCGAACGAGCGATCAACACTGAGGAAAACACCACAGAAACCCCTTTAGTTAACGGTAATGCTGAGAGTAAGGATGGCAGTGTAGCCGACAAGGTATTTTGGTACTTATTTTCTATTTTCGGGGGACTAAAGTTCAGAGAAAGGAAGTTTTGTGATCGTCAAAAGATTTTCATTTGTGATTTTGATATAACTCAATTGTATAATAGCACTTATAAAATCCTGGATACACTTCAATTAACATGTGTGTATCTCTCCACAGCATGCTCTAGCTAGGGTTCCCACTTACATATATATGAATGTGTTTATTTGAATGAGAAATACTATTATGCAAGTAATAGTCATAGAACCAAAAATTAAAAATTAATCATTATTATTATATTAAGTCCTTTTTTCATGCTTTCATGCACTTAGTTAAATCATTAAGTATATTAATTATATCGACCACAATTTGTGAAAAATGTTTTAAATATTAATTTATCTTACGAAAAATTTTATAACTGATACTGTACTATACTGACTTATTCTATATTACGCTAGACATAATCTAAAGAACCAATAAACTATTATTATTATTGTATAGAGTGTAAGGGGTCTTTCCCCCTACTATCAAACTTTGGCGCCTTTCACTATTCCCGGTTTTGCCTCGGGCGCCACCTTTTTGGTTTATAGTGGAAAGAGCCACTTTTGCTCCGGGCAGTCTCAGGATTGCCTAAATAAAGGTGAAGAGAAAACTATTAAACATTTGAATAATGTTCCTACGTTGGTTGATGGCAAACCTCAATTAAAAAACTAGTAGATAGCCCTAATATACCAGTAAAAGTGGACATAATATATCTGAACATTGCAAGTTTCATTGCTCACAAAGATGAACTGATTTCAGAGATATTCTGTTATCAACCACTTGTAGTAATATTGAGCGAAGCAAGGTGTACAGCCGATATTGAGCAAACTGAATTACACATACAAGGGTATTCTGTTGTTCGATGTGATTCTAGTAGCAGGCATACTGGTGGTGTATTAATTTATGTAAAAGAAGGAGTGCAGTTTTTAATAAAACGCAACTACATTAAACAACTTAATTACTGGTGTCAGTTCATAATCATAACAGTAAACGGTGCGAAGTGGCATTTGGGCGGGTTTTACCACTCACCAAGTTCAAGTCATGCTGAGTTCTTAGAGAAGTTTGAAGAATGGTGTGAAGATTACTCTACTAGTAGGAAAAAATGCCTTCTTGTTGATGACGTTAATATAAATTACCTAGATGATAGTTTTTATAGTAATAAGATCAAGAGTATAATTCAAATGAATGGAATTGAGCAATTAGTTAATGAATGTACTAGATGTGACCGTAATAGCTCAACATTAATTGATTATGTTCTATCAAATCAGGATCATTTGACAGTTAAGGTGCATGAAACACCAAGAATAACTGATAATTCAATCATTAGCATAAATCTTAGTAAAAATACTGATCATACCTCTGATAATTATTTTATGAGTCGTAAAATAAATGATGGTTTATTCGATCAGATTAATATCAAGCTGATAGAGTGTGATTGGTTGGTGAATTCAAATGATGTAAATGTAATATATACAAATATTTATAGTAATTGTAGTCAAATACTGAATGAAGCAGCACCTATTGTTGAAACCAAGAAAAAATTGAATCATCTTCCATGGTATGATCAAGAAGTCAAAAGAAAAGTTGTGGAAAGAGATAGTGAATATAAAAAATTTAAAAATACAAATGTACAAAACGAAATATATTGGAATGCATATAAGGCTAAAAGGAATGATGTAGTCAATCTAATGAAATATAAGAAATCTATTTATTACGAACAAAAAATTGATGGAAATAAAGGGGATTCTAAAGAAATGTGGAAGACTTTAAAGAAGCCCGTGAAGTGTGAACAACCACAAAATAATTATAAAGTTGTTAATTTCAATGAAAATGGAAATACATCATATGCTACAACAGAAATAGAAGCTGTAGAAAGATTCAATAATTTTTTTGTGGATAGTATAACTCATATTTCACAGTCCATAATATCGAATTCAGAATGGTCCCCACATGATTTTGATATAATCAACACATCTTTTGAAAAATTCGAGGTGGTTACTATAAACAAACTTCAGAAAATAATATTTTCTTTGAAAAACAAAGGTAGTCTGAATGAAGTTTTAAGTGTTAAATTTCTAAAAGAAACATTTTATACATTAGGATTTACAGTATTGAATCTTCTTAATACTTCCCTAGCCACTGCATGCTTTCCGGAAGAATTAAAATTAAGTGTAGCTGTGCCTGTTCCTAAAGTCTTAAATGCTGTAAATGTATCTTGTTTCAGACCCATAAACACTTTGCTCCCATTGGAGAAAATCATTGAAACAGAAGTACATGATCAATTGCTACAATATTTTTCTACAAATAAGCTCCTTCTTGGCAACCAATCAGGCTTTCGTGAAAATCATTCCTGCGAAACTTCTCTGCAGCTTACAGTGTCTAAATGGAAGCAATTAATCGATGATAATAAATACATAGTGGCAATATTCTTAGATTTCAAACGGGCTTTTGAAACCATAGACAGACATATATTAATAAAACAATTATAATATTATGGCCTTACAGGCACTGTTTTGAAGTGGTTTGAAGCATACCTGAGCAATAGATTCCAAATGACTAAATATAATAAATCTGTTTCAAACAAAATACTGAATAGCCAAGGAGTGCCCCAGGGTAGTATCCTAGGTCCATTATTATTCATCATATATCTGAATGATATTAATTATGTGCAAGGCTATGATTTTTTTAATCTTTTCGCCGATGACACTCTGATTGCTTGCTATGGAGACAACTTGAATGAAACTGTAACGAGATTGAATGGAGTTTTGAATAACATTGAAAATTTTCTGAACATAAACAAATTGAAGCTAAACATTTCCAAAACAAAGGCTATGGTATTGAATAATAGGTTCAAATTGTCAAATATAAATTACAACACAATCAACTTAGTACTTGAAGGTGGAAGGGTAGAATGGGTACACGAATTCAAGTATTTAGGATGCATAATTGATGAATGTTTGGAGATGAAATCTCATTGTAAATACATCTGTAATAAAATTTCAAAAAAACTATATTTTTTCACAAGAATTTCTGCACAACTTTCTCTATCTAGCCGAACAACTGTATATAAAGCGATAATCCAGCCACATTTTGATTACTGTTCTTCTATTTTATATCTTTTACAAAAAAATTAAATCCAAATGTTACAAAAATTGCAGAACAGAGGAATGCGAGTAATTTTACATTGCAACAGATACACCCCAATAAAAACAATGCTCGCAACATTGAAATGGCAATCAGTAGATCAAAGACTATATTATAAAATTTTTTAATGAACTCCATAACTATAATACACGGTCCGTACATAATTATTATATCAATAGGACAAATCTGAAGAGTTCAATGAAATCTATATTTTTCAAAGGATTGAATGAATATAATCAACTACCAGAGGAAATAAAACAATGTAATACGATATATTGCTTCAAAACGAAACTGTTATCATACATTCTATCAAGAGATGGCCAACTCTAATAATAGTTGTTTTGTGGCACTTTACATCATTTGTCTGTGGCTATATTTTTATGTTTTTATATTTGTATTACTAGCTAATGTCATTTTATTATTTGTCTTTTTATTAATTAAATTTTATTTTATATTACATCTCATATTTGATTCTTGATAATACCTATATATTACAATTATGTTTTAGTAACTGATTTTTATCAAATTGTATTTGTAAATTTATAATATGAATTTATGTATGTATATTAGGGTATCCTATTTAAATAAATATCTTATCTTATCTAAAAACACTCCAGGGGTCAGTATAGTCGTGACAATGTAACGGAGCCAGCAAGGCAGGCTTTAATTGCCTTTAACTGGGTTTCGAACCTGGGTGCCGACTGCGCACTAGGTGCTTAAATTCTACTCAAGATAGTAACTAAAACAATACTCTAAAAACAGGATAAACAGGTATATTAATTAAAGAAATACAGGCAGGGCGGCTGACGGCAGCCTCAAGTTATCACAAATGGCAAGCACTATATACAGAGAAAGCGGGGAGGGTGTTTTCAAGCAAGCGGGGTAAACTCCGCTCATGCGGGGGGTCGTACGGACTAGTATGCAAGCTCAAAAACGGGTGCAAAGCAACAGGCCCTGACAATTCGTTGTATGAAGCGGGTATCAAATGTAAGCTTTTACGGACGGCCACAGAGACTAATTTCAGTAGCAGTGCGTAATGCTCCACGTGGGGCTGGATTAACCTATCCTTCCTAGTTGAATTTAGCCTTTATACTCGCACTCTATCTTTCCCTTGTATTTCCCTGATCAAGCCACGTTGGAGCACAGGAAGGTGAGACGCGAAAAATGTCTACCCCTTCAATGCGACCTCCACCCGTGTTCACTACTACTTTTATTTCCCTTGAACAGTCACGCCAAAGCGCAGGAAGATGAGACGCGAGAAATGTCTACCCCTTCAATGCGACCTCCGCCCGTGCTTCCTATATCTATCTTTAAAGTCACGCTGGAGCGCAGGAAGGTGAGACGCGAGAAATGTCTCCACCTTCAATGCGACCTTTGCCCATGCTTCCCATCTCTATCCTAAAAGTCACGCTGGAGCGCAGGAAGGTGAGACGCGAGAAATGTCTCCACCGGATTCACTTTACTTGCCCACACGGTCACGGTCTATCACTCTTCACACGTGGTGGTTCGGAGCGGATCTCAAACACGACTCAAATTACCAGCGCAGCTTTAAAGTGAACATAGGCCTCTGACGGCTATAGTTTGGTGCGAATCGCACCTGTGGTACTCACGATACGTTTCACCTGATAGAAAATATTTACCAAACTCCGCTCTCACTTCGTCAGCAAGCTGGTCGGCAAGGCTCGGTATTTGGCTCACACTTTGGATACTAGTTTTCGGACGCGTGACTGCTTTTGCTAGACTCGGTAAGCTAATGATTCATTGAAATCTTTCCAAACGGAACTACAGTCGGTTTCTCCCTCTTTTGCGGATTCCTATCGACCGAGTTTTAGGCGTGCGCCGTTTTGTGGACTCTGCCGATTGAGATACAAATTATATTTTCACAGTATAATTACCCAGCTGGTAAAATTCTCCTTGGTAGCAATCCATGTGATGTGACGTCGGCCGGATGACGTCAGATGGCAGCTGTCGTTTTTGTCTCGAACGGACTGATGTCTCTGGCTTCGGCGGCGTTTGTTCATAGCGCAGCTGGCTCGATGAAAAATGTTTTCTCGAGTCGCTGGCTTGCGCAAGCAACACTCGCACATTCTTTATATACACGCGTCGCGGCATTGGCGTGATTTACAAAGGGTGTTTGCCTATTTATCGGATTAGGTATAAACCACAGATTTATCACGAACACGAATGGTATTTTTAGACCTATTATTACCGTCGAGATGAATTTAAATCCTTACAGGGAGCTTTTGGTTGTTAAACATAGCGGAAAAATAGTAACTTCGTTACAAGAGTAAATAAAGTAATATATATATATATGACTTTTGAGTAATACCGAAAAATAAACTAAAACTAAATGAGACTTATAAGAAGTAACAATGTAATAACAATATAACTAATAATAATAAGGAGTAATAACCAAATTCCTCAATTTCTTAACTGCTTAACACTCGGATTGTTTATTGAAAGTTGTAAAAAAAAATCATATTTATTTATTGTTGTCTATTTCATTATAATGTAGGTTGATTAAATTTCTCACCCGAGATAACTTGGGTACCTGTTACACAAAAAATAAACTCACAAATAACTAATTATACAATACGCTTAGTATGGTAAAATCTAAAACATGGAACTTCGCAAAGCGGTACGTTACAATCAGGACAATAGTATCTGCATTCTCTTCTTATTTTTTGTTCCTCATGCATTCCGAACACTACTACAGATTGCACACTGGCGAGTGGGGTTGTTTTTCTTTTCAGTGGCCGATATGTGTTCTGGAAAGTGTCTTTCAGTTACTCTCAAGGGATTGGGAGTATTCGATGCGAAAAATCAGGATGATGATACTTCTCTATCATGAGAAGAATTATTTCCAATCTATATTCTCAAGCTTTTTTGTTTCTCCCATTTTCTTATAAAGAACAAACAAATTCCACAATGAAAAAATATTTTTTTGTAATATTTTTTACCCCTCTTTCTGGGAAGGGCATAATCCGCCAAATGTTGGTAGACATGATCGACTCTGCCCATTGTATCGTAATCTATAACAACGTTTGGTTTTGATATTATTTTGTCCTTTTCCTAACTTTATTCATCTTCAAGGTATGTAAGGTTGAAAGTAATGTAACATCTTTTTTATTTTTCCATTTCATAACAGAAACGTTTCATCATTGCGATCCTATTATTTCTCCTATTTTTTTTTTTCGAGTCATTAGGTACTTTTTTTTGTTTGATCTTCATAGTTCCATATACATCAGTTTTGTGAGTTATGAGTAAATCGGCCAGTTGGGGACAGTTGTAGAAATTATCCATAGTAAGACAGTATCCTTTTCCCAGGAGTGGATTTGCCAGTGTCATAACCATTTGCATTGAAACACGCTTACTGAAAGATGGATCCAATAGTGTACCATGTCCCGTATAAATTACGTATCCGCTCTTTGATTCACATAGCAAATAAGTTTTTATGCCAAAACGAGCTCTTTTCATTGGAATATATTGAATACACCCCAAACGTCCCTTGTACAGAAGAAGACTTTCATCTATTGTCATGTTTTTTTCTGGAACAACAAGGCGACGAAAGTTGTCAACAAGTATCTTATATACTGGCCAAATCTTATTCAATTTAGGGTCAGGCGGATTTTCAGGATCGTAAGTCTCATTATTCGAGATGTGCATGAATTAGTTTGGAAAAAATTATGTTGACTTCATATTTTTTTTTTACCAATTTTGCTGCATTTCAGGTTTCTTTATTACACTTTGTAAAATTACTAATGCCAGAAATATTCTTATTTCATCTAATGTAACAGATTTCCAATGGGGAGTGCAAAATTTCTCGGGTTGATATAAAACGATACTGAATATTACATGTAATATCATGCGTAAGGAAATAATGGTTCGAATTTAATGAACAATAGCTAAAAATGCTCAGAATTGATTTCTGATTATACTCGGGTTAAAGTGTTAAGTGGTTAATTTGAATCATCGACTTATTCATACAATGTTTCAATTTCAATTTATTCATTCATTCAATAGGCTACAATACATTTCATCTTACGTTACTATTGGTTACATTTGCACCTAGACCATTGGTCTATATGTGCAGTGATCAAACAGATGGTATCTTGAAGTTAACAGATTTATTCTAAATTGAGTTAAAGAGTATGTACATAACATTAACATAATATTGGGGCCATAGTAACAACAGTAGCTTCACATATTATTATGTTGAGTAGTTTTCAAAAATATGACGCTTATACCGTTTCGAGAATAGTTTATGTTGTTTTGTCATCATTAGAATTTTTTGTTTCATACATTTTCAAAGTGGATAGAATTTTCAGATTAATCTCCGGATTTTTTTACATAGGTTTGTTATGTGATCTTATCACCACAGATTTTTATCTATTGTTATATCTAGGAATAGATTTACAATTAAATTCGAGATATGGATCATTCAAGGTGAATGAATCCGAGATGTTGAAACGCCTTTAAAACAATTCAAAATATTGGACACACACATACATAGAACACATGTAATGAAAAAATATAATATATACAGGGTGGCCCACCACATTCGCCTCGGTATTTCTACGAGAAATGAAGAGAGTTAGGGAAAAACATTTAGCACAGTCATATGTGGGTCCATGAGGAGCATATTCCAAAATTATTTTGAAATATATAGGGTGATCCCCAAAAAAATTACATATCAAAGTTATATTTTTTCTTATGGAACACCCTATATTTTTTTATATTTTTAGATACTATAGACAAAATAAAGGTGAGTTACTATTATATTTCCCATACTTAAAACTGACCGTTTCTGAGAAATTTTGAGAAATTTAAAAATACAGACCATAATTTGAAAACTGTTTTCACCCTGTAACGTGTAACGAGCTGCTCGTGATTAAATGTACTGCTTAGCTAATAAAAGGTTAAAGTTAACTACTACATGAAATTTTTAATGCAATATTATACAGAGTGGCGAAAAAAATTGCCTCAAAATTTGGACACATTTAATTAAATAACTTCTTAAAGTTGAATGGAACACCCCGTATTTAGTGGCGTAATTTGACGCAGAATTAGATTTCCTTCAAAACTATATTAGGGTTCCCTATACCTATCTCTTCTGCTTTTTACACAAAAGGCGTTTTTATATTTTACTTATGAGTAATTTTTTTATCTTAAAAATGAAACACACTGTATTGTAATGAAAAGCTTAAAAAGCGTTTTAAAAACATTTTTATTAAGGAATACGTAGATTCGCTAGAAGCAGAAGTTTAAATTTTTGAAAATACTGTGTATCTAAAGTAAAATGCAGGAAATGTAAAAACTCAAATTTATTGCCATTTCTGAAATATTAAAGCATTCTTCAAAATAAGAAGATGCACGTGTCTCAATTATTGAGGCGAAATATGTTAAATTCGCTTGTTTCTTAGCAAATTAGACTTTATATTGAAATAAATACCAAAATTACAATATGGGGTCAATAAAAACATACATTTACGATTTCCTATAAAACCTATTATACTATTTTTTTAATAATAGTAGGCTCTGGCCTAGATGACGATAATTGTTATTATGAAACAAAAAGTATTTGACAGTGACGTTTCGTTCCATACCACAAAATATGTTATCCAGAGTTCAGCACTCATTTCAAGAAAGAGTTCGCCTATGCATCGAGAATAATGGACACCATTTTGAGCATTTATTAAAATAATAAACTATTTAAGATTGATTTGTTGAAAATATAAACAGGATGTTCATAAAATCAGATGTGGAATCATCTGCGACTGAAAGATAAACTCTAGTCATTATCTTCCATCGTCAAGATAACCTCTTGTGGGGTATTCATGTTGAAAAGGGAAAGTAGTTGTTTTCTGTTAGACATTCACAAAAAATAACTTCATTTTAATCGTGGATTTTTCAATTCACAGAAAAATCTTTCCATCAATATTCAATTGAGAATGTTTCCCTTTTCAAAACTATTTAAGATTTTTAATTTTTCGATAAAATGACTTCAAAAATGCTCTTTAAGCTTTTCATTACAATACAGTGTGTTTCATTTTTAAGATAAAAAAATTACTCATAAGTAAAATATAAAAACGCCTTTTGTGTAAAAAGCAGAAGAGATAGGTATACGGAACCCTAATATAGTTTTGAAGGGAATCTAATTCTGCGTCAAATTACGCCTCTAAATACGGGGTGTTCCATTCAACTTCAAGAAGTTATGTAATTAAATGTGTGTCCAAATTTTTAGGCAATTTTTTTCGCCACTCTGTATAATATTGCATTAAAAATTTCATGTAGTAGTTGACTTTAACCTTTGAGCTAAGCAGTACATTTAATCACGAGCAGCTCGTTACACGTTACAGGGTGAAAACAATTTTCAAATTATGGTATGTATTTTTAAATTTCTCAAAATTTCTCAGAAACGGTCAGTTTTAAGTATGGGAAATATAATAGTAACTCACCTTTATTTTGTCTATAGTATCTAAAAATATAAAAAAATATAGGGTGTTCCATAAGAAAAAATATAACTTTGGTATGTAATTTTTTGAGGGATCACCCTATATATTTCAAAATAATTTTGGAATATGCTCCTCATGGACCCACATATAACTGTACTAAAAGTTTTTCCCTAACTCTCTTCATTTCTCGTAGAAATACCGAGGCGAATGTGGTGGGCCACCCTGTATATATATATATATATATATATATATATATATATATATATATATATATCATAGGGGTATTTTCTTGGGGATTGGTTCTGTATAAATATAAATAAAACCCAGTATAGAATCTGTGTTTTTTAATTTTTTGCGACGACGTTTCTCCTGGAAGCCTCCAGGCTTTTTCAAGTCTATAATAGAATTTTAACAATATAAGTACATTTTAAAGATATAAAGTGGTGGGGTTATGTTACCTTTTATAACACAGATTCCAACAGGTAGAAAATAAATTGACCAAATAGGCCATCATGATTGAACGCTTTCATTTTGCACATTTTTGTGATAATCTTTGAGTATTCACTTGTAGTTTGGTAATTTTCTTTTAACAATTACCATCCGCTTGGATTTAGGAAAATGGACGGTGGTTAGTTTGTTTCGTTGTCGAATTTCTCGAGGTTTGTTCGCTTGCCTTTGGTTGTACACTTTTGTGTTCGAGGTGTTTTGTTGGACTGTTATTTTCTCAAGCTGTTTGAAATTGAGAGAGGAGGCTGAGATGCTCGTTTTTTTAATGAAAGGGTGACGTTTTATATAATGTTGTGGTATACTTTACTTAGTTGTCTAATATCGGTTTTATCATTTAGGAGTTTGGGTTCTTTTTATATGAATCATTTCTAGGAATTCTTTTTTTGTGATGGTTTCTGTTGCCAAAATTTTACTTTGCTCATAATTGAATTCATGGTTTGTTTCTCTTTATGTTTATTTAGTGCAGTTGAACAATTTTTGGTGTATTTGTGCCCTTTTATTCTATTTTCTAAGTGTTAAGTTTGTCCTATATAGACTTTTATTGCAGTTTGGGTCGATGCATGGAATTTCGTAAATAACATGGGTTTTTTTTCCTTTAGGGATTTTTGTTTTAGGTTAGAAAAATTGATCTGTTTAGTGTGTTGTAACTTTTGTGGCCTATATTTAGGTTGTATGGTTTTATGGTTTTGCTACTTGTTCTGATAGGATTGGAATATAAGGAGGCCAATGTGTTTGTTTTGATTTGTTTTTTTTCCATTTTGGATGTTTTATTGTAAAAAAGGTTTATTCTTTGTTGGAAAATACCATTTATCATGGGTTTAGAATAATTGTTATTTAATAATGCTGTTTTGGCTTTTTTAATGGCATTTGGGCGATACTCAGGGTCTGATAAGGAGAAACGTCGTCGCAAAAAATTAAAAAACACAGATTCTATACTGGGTTTTATTTATATTTATACAGAACCAATCCCCAAGAAAATACCCCTATGATACATTTACATGGTTCAAGAAAAAATTCACAAAAACATATCAAGCATTTGGGTGAAAAATGCCGACTTACTACGAGTCTATCAACCAAAATTATGGCCACACTACTGTAATGCTGATGAAGAAGATAACCAAGACCTCAAGAAAATTAATCAATCAAAAAAATAGAATATTTCTACTACGGTGCAGAGACCAAAACATTTTTCCAAATTTTCTGAAATTAAATATAGACCACATTGCACCAATTGATGTAAACCTAAAACACAGATTCCAACAGGTAATTGTGAAAATTAAAAAACAACTATTAAACTTACTTATAGCTGATAACGAACTACATATAAAAAAGTCGACAACCACTATTACATCTAAAAATAACGAATTAAAACAAAAACTACCAACAGAAATCTATAAAAAATTCATTGAAGTGGAAACAAAAAACAATGAAAAATGTTTTAACAATGTCAAACAAAAACAGCTAGAAAAATTCAAAAATCTCACTCACAAAAACAAAAAAGACGAACGCACAACAAAAAAATACCAAGACTAATGGTTAGAAAATACAACTAACATCCACATACCTGAGGACATTAAAGAAACCCTTGCACTCGACCTAATTATGCTGTTGAAACAAAAAAGACAAAATCCCTTACCACCTACATCATAGCCACAATAGAGACAAATACCTCCCACCTCCAAGAACAAGAAAAAATTGAACTGAGATCAAATATATGTAATATTATCACAAATTTCAAAAAAAAAGAACACACAAACCAAAAACAAAAACTTTCAGAACAAAAAATAAAAAAGACACAAAAGTTTATAAAAACAACAACATGGTTGTGTTAAAACCTGATAAAACAAACAAAACAGTACTTATGCATGCAATATCTATGATGAAAAGATCAATGCCCTACTACAAGACAATAGTATGCATAAAACAACTCAAAAACAACCCAACTAATATTTTCCAAAACAAAAACAATAACTTGATAAAACGATGGGAAGAACAAAATATCATAACAAAAAAACTTTGAACTCCCTAAAAATACAAAATGCCTTGCCACCTAAAATCTATGGCTTACCAAAATTACATAAAGATAACACACCCTTAGACCAATTATTTCATGTATTCAATCACCGTCGAAAAATTATCAAAATTCCAGAAGATCATATTCTAATATCCTTAGACGTAGTATATATTAAGTAATTGCATAAATAAAAACCCATACTATGAAAAAACTCAACACAATTCAAAGAACAATTAAAAAACATCACAATTCCAGAAGATCATATTCTAATATCCTTAGACGTAGTATCATTATATACAAATATCCCACTTCAACTAGCACAAGATATAATCAAAAAAAATTGGAATCAAATGAAAGAACATACAACTTTACCATTGAATGAATTTCTAATAGCCATTGAATACACTCTAACTTCAACATATTTTCAGTATAAGGAAAACTTTTACAAACAAATCGAAGGTTGTGCCATGGGGGCCTCCATATCTAGTGTCATTGCCCAATTAGTCCTTGAAGACCTTGAATCTACAGTCATCCAAAAGCTAAATTTCAACCTTCCCTTATACGAAGTAGTTGACGATTGCATACTTGCCGAGATACCCAGACCATGTTTAATAATTACCACAAAAACTAAAATTTACAATTGAAAGAGAACAACACAAAAAAATAAACTTCCTAGATTTAACACTACATAGAACAAATAATAAAATAAGAACAGAATGGCATACAAAAAAATACGTGGTCTGGAAGATACCTAAACTTTAATTCGACACACCCACTATCCCAAAAAAAAATCTGTCATAATTGGACTTGCTGATAAAGCTATCACCTTATCAGACCCTGAGTATCGCCCAAATGCCATTAAAAGCCAAAACAGCATTATTAAATAACAATTATTCTAAACCCATGATAAATGGTATTTTCCAACAAAGAATAAACCTTTTACAATAAAACATCCAAAATGGAAAAAAACCAAATCAAAACAAACACATTGGCCTCCCTTATATTCCAATCCTATCAGAACAAGTAGCAAAACCATAAAACCATACAACCTAAATATAGGCACAAAAGTTACAACACACTAAACAGATCAATTTTTCTAACCTAAAACAAAATCCCTAAAGGAAAAAAAACCCATGTTATTTACGAAATTCCATGCATCGACCCAAACTGCAATAAAGTCTATATAGGACAAACTTCGCAACACTTAGAAAATAGAATAAAAGGGCACAAATACACCAAAAATTGTTCAACTGCACTAAATAAACATAAAAGAGAAACAAACCATGAATTCAATTATAAGCAAAGTAAAATTTTGGCAACAGAAAACATCACAAAAAAAAGAGAAATCCTAGAAATGATTCATATAAAAAAGAACCCAAACTCCTAAATGATAAAACCGAATTAGACAACTAAGTAAAGTATACCACAACATTATATAAAACTGTCACCCTTAAACGTAAAAAAACGAGCATCTCAGCCTCCTCTCGCAATTTCAAACAGCTTGAGAAAATAACAGTCCAACAAAACACCTCGAACACAAAAGTGTACAACCAAAAGACAAACGAACAAACCTCGCAGAAATTCGACAACTAAACAAACTAACCAATCGTCCATTTTCCTAAATCCAAGCGGAGCATGGTAATTGTTAAAAGAAAATTACCAAACTACAAGTGAATACTCAAAGATTATCACAAAATGTGCAAAATGAAACGTTCCAATCATGATGGCCTATTTGGTCAATTTATTTTCTACCTGTTGGAATCTGTGTTATAAAAAGGTAACATAACCCCACCACTTTATATCTTTAAAATGTACTTATATTGTTAAAATTCTATTATAGACTTGAAAAAGCCTGGAGGCTTCCAGGAGAAACGTCGTCGCAAAAAATTAAAAAACACAGATTCTATACTGGGTTTTATTTATATTTATACAGAACCAATCCCCAAGAAAATACCCCTATGATACATTTACATGGTTCAAGAAAAAATTCACAAAAATATATATATATATATAGATAATTTTTGATGCATAACATACTTACTATTTTGAATAAAACTTTATTCATATACCTCTAAAATGTCTGAAGGCCAGGAAATATTCTTCGGTATTGTAAAGCTCTAGCTCACATAAAAATTCCCTTACAGATTTCTTAAATCTTGAAAGAATCATTGCGCTATAGACAGTGCCTTGTTCACATAAGTATTTTGCTTGAATTGGATATGATCAGTCTTTTTTTATGTTGTCTTGTAAATATGTTTTCGGCGATGTGTGTCAAAGTGGCCTGGATGATTGGCAATAAATTTTAATAATTCAAAAGTATGAAATGAGGACACAGCTAATGGTTTGTTTAACCTGAAAGTTCCTCTGCAGAAGTCTCTAATATTTATATTTAAAAGTATTATTTTTTTGTTTTTGATAACTTTTTTTAGCTCATTAGCCACAGATGTCCAACTTGAAAGAATCATCAAAGTGAAAACGCAGAAACTTCACTGAAGTATTACATATAATATTTTGCTTGTCCATGATTATGTTATGTTGATATTGATGGTTTCAATACTGTTATTGATCTTAAACATGCAGTATGTCTTACCGTCATTCAAAATTAATTCGTTCTCAAGATTGTTATATCATTTTGGTACAATTTTTTATGATATATGGTAAATTTGCGACCAATAACAAAATGTTGGTGTTGTTAGCATAGTTTATCATGTGAGTAGTACTTAAAGTCATCTATAACTATATTAATTTCATTGATAAATATGATTAAGAGTATTGGACCAAGAATGCTACCCTGTGGGTCCCCATGGAAACACTCAAGGCTTCTGATCTAGCTGTTTTTGTCTTTTTGATTGAGTTCTACTATTTGTTTCTGTTTTCTAGATATGAATTGAGCCAATTGTGTTTCCACAAATTCCATATTTGTAGAGTTTCTTAAATAAAATGTCATGATCTATACAGTCAAAAGCCTTAGGTTAGTTCTTTTCGAGTGAGGCAATAACCGCCCCTTCCACTGCAACCTTCTCAGATCTATTCTGGCTCTATCCTAATTAAATTAGAGTTCACCTTCAAGTCCCACGCTTCTGACGAAGTCGATGATCATGCTCAGGTCTTTGGGCTCTAGCTACCCGTAATCCATACGGTAGAATCTTGTTCGTTCCAGACCCTTGCATCTGCACAAGATGTGTTCTGCTGTTTCTTCCTCGTCTTGACAAAGGTGACACTCTGCGCTCTCCGCAAGATCGATTCTTTGAAGATGCTTTCACAGTCCACAGTGACCTGGCAGTAGCCCAGTTATAATCCTTAGGTTTTTCCTATTCAGTTCTAACAGGGCTGCTATTCTTCTTTTAGAAAGATTCGGTGTAAATGCCTTCAAGTAGACTTATCCCACTGTTTCATACCAGTACTCGTGTTTTTTCCGCTCGGTCCTGTTTGAAAACACTTCTTTGGTTACGCTCTTTGATATACCGAAAAAGGGCTCTGGTCGTATGAACTCCTTCATAGTGCCTTCTTTTGCCAGAAGGTCGGCTTTTTCATTTCCTTCAAAGCCCTTATATCCAGGGGCCTATAGCAGAGTTATTCTGTTGTCCCTGCCTATATTTTGAAGGGCTTTCACGCAGTTCCATACTAATCTGGATTCTATCCGACTTGATGTCAAAAGCCTTAGATCCATGAAGATCTCACAGGCAGTCTATTCCAACCGAGTTCGTATTTTTTAGGTTAGATATAATTTCAAGTATATCCAGACTGAAGAAAAATAAAAAGTATCAATCATTCACCAGTTCATTGTCCAGTAAAAGTTTTTGATTTGTATTTGGTTTTTCATTTCCTATTTTTGCTTTAACTTTGTTCAGGTATTTTTTCGATTTTTTGAATTGAAAACTGTTGAATGAATTTATTTTTCAGACAGAAGACGTCAGATCTAATGGTGAGGAAAACCTGCATAATGTGACGGTCTCTAGCAGTGTTGGGGACATCACCATAGACAGTGTCAAAGACCACTTGGGCTCAGGTGAGGAATTGAACAGACGAATATCGGGTATGTGTGTTACAAAAACTGTCACGACCATCGTTAGTAGTAATCAGGAAGGTGTCGTCACTTCGTCCAGTACTACGATGACCACCACAAACAACCAGGAGAATAGTGAGTTTGCTTTTGTTTTTTGAGTTCAGCTGTTTGCGTTTGCACTTTTTATTTTATTTTTTTATTCCACACAAATTTATAATTCAACTAATCAATGAGGGGCGTTAAAACTTTTGGGCCTTGAAAGTTTTAAAGAGATGCAAAATTTTGTATTTTCTACTTAACAACCACTTTCAGTTCTGGAATGGAATGTTTTTTCTGAGCCTGCTCTTTTACATGAAGGATAGGGTTAGCAATCGATTTTGAGAAAATAACAAAATTCTTTCCAAGCAAAATATTCCATGTTGAGCTAAAACTAATTTAAAAATGTTTCCCAATGACCATAGTCAATTTTTGTTTTCCAATGGGGATGGGTGAGTTGAAGAGGATATAGAACTCTTGATTATAAATACAATGAGGAATATTTTTGTGAGATTATTCCCTTGAGGAGTGCTGCTGTTTGTGGATACCTGTCAAATGATTTGGATATTCCATTGGTCCAACCAGTTCTAACAATATACTTTCTTCTCTCATTTGTAGTATTTTAAGATGGACCTTAAAAAAATGGAAAACATTAATGAAGGTTCGACAATTACTTGAGTTCGCAATAAAAACCGAAACTTGAAGAAATATACAAAACCCTGAGCCTATGTGAACTAAGTTACTTGTTGTTCCACAAGCATTTATTGCAGTGCTCTGTGATTGGATAATATTTGAATATGATATGAATATTATGATAATAATATATGAAAGATCATATGGCATACCCAGAATGATCTCAACCCTCTAATGGAATGACGTGATCGACATCGGACAAAGTGTGGGGTTAAATACTTTTTAGTAAATTCACTTAGGATTGGAGTAGTGTCATTGATGCCAGTGACATCAATTAAATAACATTTTCCGACTATTTTGTAATTAATTTCCTATTCGTAATAGGTAGGCTCTCAGTTTTTAGCAGTCAGTGCATGTATTATCAAAATCTACCATGCAAAAATGTAAACAAAATTCTATCGGCAATAATTACTCTAGGTAATAAACTTTGCACAGTTAATTCCTGACTGGATATCAACGTACAAGTCGGAGAACTGTTTTGGTGCAGTTATCAAAATAAAATACTGAGTCTAAACAATCCAAACAGACCTTCCCTGTTTAGAACACAACTTGAGAATTTTTTGCTGTTGCTATAAATGCAAAAAATAATTTTTCTACTTTTTAATTGCAGAATAAAAGTAATGTGTGGATCAGCAGCACCTCATTATATCTGTATAGATGTATTCTGAATATCTCATTTTTTCCAATATTCATGAACTGGAAAATGGCTGAAAAGATTCAAATGTGTGCATCTCTTAGTTTGATTAAAAAATAAATGGTAATAATTATATAAGTCGACAGTTTTTTCCTGTCGTTTGAAGTGAAAAAACAGTATATTGTCTTCTAAATTAGCATTATATTTAAAGGATATGATTTCCTTATGTATCTTTCAATTTCCAAGAAAAAAAATACTTGAAAAAATACCTAGGTGAAATCATGAAAAAGTAAACAAAAGTCACTCACTTCACTAAATTATTTTCACTACATTGGGTTTACAAACTCACGACACTTGTTGCACTATACAAAAGCTTCTTCAGGTAAAAAAAAATGTTTGTAAAATTGTTTTTAAACGCTTTGACCAACCCTCAGAATTTAAGGTAGTTCTGCCACGAGACAGTTGAATTAGGAAATTATTTTCGACGTAATCGGAAAATTTCAAAGAACTTTTCGATTTGAAACGCGAAAAAAAAATTTTTTTGAAGGGGGGCACTTGCATCCCCAATTGACTCTAGAAAATTTCTTCGTTATAGAAAGTCGGCAACTCAAAAAATTGATCTCTTCGAAAAGCGCAGCAAAAAAAAAAAACAGACTTGGGACCCCCCCCTCATTAGAAATCATACGTCATGGGCAAAAATTATCGTTTTTCGATAAAACTTCAATGGACTTTTTTGTAGTACTCTTTTTGAACTTTTTTTTTGGTGGGAAGGGGGGGTATCGTTAAAATCGATGGGGTCAACTAGGAGAAGGAGTTTTTTTTTCGCGATCAGACCCTCAAATGGTCCCCCGTCCTTCTTTAAAAAGTCACCTGGCACAATCCGCATTTTCTCGACCCCCCCTTTAGGCTGTGCGCTTCCCCGTGGACTATTTTGAATAACGAGAGTAGTTTTGATTATATCTGTCAAACTAGATGGTCAATCACTTTGATTTTTTTTCACAATATCTGTGATATCTTGCTCTAGCTCCTCCTCGTTTTTCATAAACTTCTTAATTTTAGTACTAACGGTAGAATTAATAATGTGCTGTTTGCCTATGCATGGTCCATATGTTACGTGTTAATTGAGTCAACTTCAATTATATATATATCTCGGGTTCGGGATGGTGAAACTTGTTAAAATTTTATAGAGGTGTTGTTCACATGTTAAACAATACGTATGACAAATTTTAATAATTTCCTAATTCAACTGTCTCGTGGTGAAACTACCTTAATGAAAACTTGTACGAGACCACTCTTGGGGCCTTGAAATTTTTTTGGCCAGCTGCGGGAGTCGAACCCGAACCGGGTGGAAACAGTGGACACAAGACTGACGCTAGTACCACAGAGCCCAAAGCCCCGTAACAGAGGATATAATACTTACTGTACAGGTGGAGGTTATACTGTACAAAACATTTAGTGAAGTGATTATCTTTTGTTTGCTTTAATATGGATTTTCATCAAGTATCAACCGCGTCAATTAAAAAAAATCATAAAAAAGTGGCATTTTCCTAATTATTTTTTCCATTACATATATGAAGGAAAATTGTTTGGCTGTTGTTTCAATGCGCAAAGTTGAATTATAAATTTGTTGGAATCTAGCTCAGGAACTTTCGACAGGCTACAGATCATATGGATTGCTACTACTTGATTGGATCACCTTAATCCTGATATTTCATAGTATTCGGCAACTGCTCTCTCGTTTTCCATATTGCTCCCGCAGATGTTGTTCCAAAAAAAATTTGCTAACTAATTTCAAAGGAATGTTTCATATGAAATTTCATAGTTGAATAGAAAACCACTCCAACCATTGTAGAAATATAGGGTTACGTCTGTATGTGTGTATGGCATTTCAGAATGTATACCTGTTTTACTATGGTAGCTTTTGATATTTTCTACAAAATTGAAATGACCTCAATTTTTATATTGCAGGTGAATTCAAACGCAAATTCCAATTATATATCACACTTGATATTCATTCATAGGGCTATACATTTTTGTAATTTTTGGAAGATTCATTAAATCTTTTGTTTTTTTCCCATTTTGAAGGATTTTAAGTTGAGTCGTTCAGGAGCTATGGAAGAGGGGAAAACAGTTGCAGAACACATTTTTATATCTCCGAAGATACCACATCTTATTTTCTTGATGATCATATGATCTGTGTGATCCTATAGAAATATCACACTATTTAATAGTTTTCTGCAATCTATCACAACTAGATACTATATAAAGGTAGATTTACAAAGTAAAGAGATTGAGCAGTCAAAATCGTTACGAGTTGCATTTTTCACACTGCTTAAAATGTGTTTTTGTTATTGCTTTGTAGTCATAGAAAGTCTGGAGGACACATCAGGAGCAAAATTAGAGGTTAGCAAAATCTTGATTATTAATGCTTCGGTAGTAGATTCAGTTGTTAGATTACTAACAAGCCTAATAAGTAACGGATAAACCAGGTGGTGGTGATATGAAGGAAGCACATTTTTACTTGAAAAGGTATCCCAAATATGGGAACTACGAAGGTAAATAATATTAACTCTTGGTTCCACAATTATTTACTAGGACCCCTCCACCGAACTACAAAAAAGCAAATATGTGTTGTTTACTATTGGTGCTGTCACAAATTGCTAATGGATCGAACTGACTTTGCTCTTGTTTAACGTAGATGTCGTTCATTTTTTTAGTATCAAACAATTGTACTTGTGGCCGTGTGGACATATTAACAAAGGGGTGTGTGTACGATCTGTCAATAGAAATAGTTTGGTGGGGAAAAACTAGTAAAGCATTTGTTTAAAAGTTGTAGACGATGTGGTAACTTGATTATTCTTGTTTCAGACGTCCATCGTCTTAATGGATTTGAAAGTTTTGAACGATGGACGACCGAAACGAGAGTAGTAAATCATTGTTGTGTAAATTGTTTCAAAATACATAATCCAATGGAGTTAAAGGCAGGCTGCTACTGCTTCTAATGAGTTTGTTGAAATCGTTATCAACCATTGATGGTACGTTTTATGATATGGATAAAATATCTGCCAAGTATCTATAAACTGTAAATATTGATAATATTGGTAATACAAAAAGAACAGAGCTAATATATTCATTGAATACTTGTTGGAAGTTTGAATAATCTTGACTTCACATATCTTTCCTCGTCAGTCTGACTTCACTTTATACCTTTTAAATACATGATCAATATTCGAAGTTAATAGCTATTTGAGATTGGAATCCCGAAATAAATTTAAGGATTTATTAATATTGATTGTCTGAAATTATTCTAAAAATCAGCTACCTACATAGGTACTAGAGTAACCAAACTGGAGACATCAAACTTTATAGGTAAGTCAGTGACGATTGTCCTCGTCCTTATCAGCATGAAAATAATTGGTACCTAAGTTTTATGAAAACATTAATTTTTTTAATGTACAGTTTTATTCCAATTATATAAAATACATACAATAAATAAATATACAGTTGCTGCGATTTAAAAGTAGTACACAGGGTAAACAAGTGGAGGGTGTAGCAGATAAGTGCAAAACTGCGTACTAAGGGTGGATATGAGGGTAGCTTCACACTCCATTAGCTAGTAGGTACTTCGAATAGATTATATATGATGTTTAACTTGCAGATACCACAAAAAAATATCTACAATCAGCTGATTTGGTAAGGTTAGTTTTTTTCCGAGTGGGGTAATAACCGCCCCTTCCACTGCAACCTCAGATCTATTGTGGCTTGATCCTAATTAAATTAGAGTTCACCTTCAAGTCCCACGCCTCTGTCAAAATCGATGATGACGCTGGGTGATACCTTTTCCAGGTCTTTGGACTCTACCGTAATCCTTCACGCAGTTCCATACTGATCTGGATTCTATCCGACTTGATGCCAGAGCTTTCAGTGCTGCTTGGCTGTCTGAAAATCATTTTGATTGATTGATTTCTAGTGTTTCTGTTCAGAATTGCTTTAAAAATCATTTGGGAAGATATTCAGTTTATCATTAATTGGTAGTTTGAAGAGCAGAAGTTCTGTTGTTTAGTTTGATTATTTAATTAGTTCGAATCTAGTGAGTCTGTAGTTATGAACAGTAATTGTATATCAACTAGGCTATCAGAATTAAACAATAAGAGAACAAAGGAGTAATCAGCCCACATTAAAAATGCATAAATAATGGGAAAAAAGGAAATATAGTTCTAATACGAATAAAGTGGGTTGAAAATCGAAATAACCTAGAAATCTATTCGATTAAGATTAACAGGCTATGACCATGACCAAAACAAAGGCTTTCTATAGTAGGTTGACAACTGTTTGGCGATATTTTGATCTCAATGTTACCTTTAGAGGTAAATTTCAATATTTCTGATAAATTGATTGTCATAAATATGAGCATTTCGGCAACTGGTGTTGGTTATTCAATTTTAATATTCGTGAACTGAGTATCAACACTTACTAGCAACCCCTTCGAATTATTAAAACAAAATCCAATGCACAGAAATGACGCATTTAAATTTAATTGAAAATCAGTCAAAAGACTGAAAAAAATTATATTTATGTTGATACCATATGTTGAAAATATAAATTGAAACATTCAGAAGAGGGTGCCAGATATTTTGTTGATACTCCTCTATACATCAACTTTTTTTATAACTTGTTATATTTGGGTTCAGGAATAGTATATGTAGAAAGTCTAATTTTCTTAACCACTGTAAAATTTCATACCACACACGTTCCAGCAAAAGGTTTTTAATGAAAAATGCAAGAATTAACATTTATATTTTAGAAATGTGAATTCTGTTTAACTTCTATTTAAGATAAAAACTTCCTCCCTGAATGGAAAAGTTGACCTGAAAAAGTGAATGTGAAAATTAACCTGATTATGTTGTTACATTCAATTATTGTATACACAAAAGGGAGAAAGTTGCTTGAGGATGAGCTTTTCCCACCTTAATATATAAAAGGAAATAACATTCGGATATTTTCTATCAAATTAAAGCCACTAAAGTGATGAAGTATCTTATTCTATATGAACTTTGCAGTTTGACTCTCTAAACTATATCCCCTTATTATGAGAGAATTTCTCCCGAAGAAACTGCTACTAATCATATATAAGGCACTAGCAGAATCACTGTTCCAATATGGTATACTAGTTTGGGGAGGACTCTACAAAAATTCCCTACAAAAGTTAAATGTTATTCAAAATTACATTCTGAAAATTATTCACAGGAAGAAAAGACGCTTCCCCACCACACAACTGTACTCCAATGAAATACTCAATATAAGATCACTTTATTTTCTCAATGTTTGTAAATACGCCTTCAATCACAAAAGTCACTTCCAGAATGATAGTGTAAAATCAACAAGAAATGCATGTAATAACCACCTAAGAAACGTTCTATGTAAAAAAAATATCAGTCAACGATTTTTAACCTATATTTTATCAAAAACGTTCAACCTCTTACCATCTGATATTAGAGAACTGAAAAATGTTAGATTATTTTCATGTAAGTCGAGAGAATATATATGTAACCACTATCCCAAATTCATAAGAATTCTGGAAAACAATATTGATCAGTAATTAGTTCACCTATAGTTATACATATATATATATATATATATATATATATATATATATATATATATATATATATACAGTAGTAGTTATATCACTGGAATTTATTGGAGTTTCATCCATCAACATTAGCTCAGACATAATTATTTGTAGCTACAAAATCTGTTCAAATGCACAATACAAGTGTTCATTCACTTAGGTGCACTAGTAAATAGGCAAATCCTAAAATTGTATTGATATTAATGTTATACAGTTACTCTTATAAGTTATTTTTTAAGTACCTCAATGAGGTTAGTATCAAAATATATTTTTTCTTCAATTTTTGTTTCTTACTTTTAAATATAGATCTGTATTATGTAGAAATGAAGTTGTTTAATAAATATTTAATTATGGACGTTCATTAGCCCTTTTGCGACGGGAAACGCATACGTGCGTTAATCGCTGATGCCTCTGATACCTGAGAGCCGCATATTTTGAATTGACCGGGAGAAGTGTGTTAACAACGGGAACCGCACGATTTCGTCTCATCCTCGCCATTTGCATTGTCTTTAGATATTTTTGGAAACGTATTTAACGACGGGAACCGCGTGAAAGCGCCTCCACCAGAGGCATTGTGTTCACTGATATTATTGTGTTGTGACACGGAACAGCATGGTGTTCAGTTTCCTTCTATATTTTCGGGCATAGACTTGGCATTCTGATATGAGCTGGAAACGATCGGGTCTGAGCGAGAAAGAGTTGGAGTATTATCTGAAAATTGCCTCACATAACGTGGGCCGCATATATGCAAACGCGCTCCCGAAGCCCGTTACTGTGTCTCATGACCCGTCGCAAAAGGGTTAAGAACACGACAAAGATTGATTTTTATAAAGAAGATAGGAGATATATTTGTCCTTTGCCGGAAAGCACTAGGTCTCTGAGAGTTTTGGTTTTATTTCGAAGAAGACCACATAGCCTTTTTGATGAATGGGAAACCACGAAACAGCTGTAGGCGGATGCTGGCTTTTTCCAAATTGAATCTAAACTCTCTCCCCTTTACTTTTTGTGGCGGTACTCAGAACGCGTTAGAAGTTTGGCTTTTGGTGTTGGACTGGTCTATATCGAAGAATCGTGCAGAAAACTTTCTGCCTTTGAATTCCACAGCACTACGTTGAGCTTCCCTTTGCAAATTATAGATATCGTATCTCAATTATTTTTTATTATCATTATGATATGAGTTTTTTGACAGGCACTTTTCTAATTATTTTTTTGAGTAGTTAATTTTTATTTTTTCATTTGTTGCAGACTCTGTTATTTATTGAAAGATTGAAATTAATGCAACATTTTAAAGTTCTGCCCCCAAATTTTGTAATTGAAATGCTATTAAAATTAATGAATTTGAATTTAGGAATCTTTCAATATTTCTACGTCATGCACTTCATGAGAGCAAAAGTCAATTTTCCAAATCATAATTTTCCAAAAATATACATGACCAATTTCCAGAACTCAATATTTGCATTGGCTAATAAACCAATAATCACTCTATTTTGTAAAATGTTGGTCAAATATAATCGTTGAGAAAAGATAAGGTACTATTTAGGAACACTGGCTCTTTGATTAGTAAACCAGTTTTCTTGCATTTTTCATTTGGAGTAACCTTTCAATACGGATTGGTAATTTGACATTCATGAATATTACTCTTTTTCAGATTAAAGAAATACAAGTGAGTGATATATTACTACGAGCCCCCTTGGCATCGGCCGAAGAGGAGTCCGGAACCTATTGAGGGTTGCATAAACGGTCAATAATATGCCATATCAACGTGATCAGTATTTCGGCTTAACATAGCTTGTTTTTTATATTTGCGATTTATAGTTGTTAAGAGTACAAAATATTTTAATGTGTATTTTTAATATTTTTTATTTACGTTTGTTTGTCAATTCCAAGTATTGTTTGTGTACTTACTTTAGGTGAAAGATAAATTGGGACCATTTTAATTTCTAAATTTGTCCATGTTGAAACGAAATGCTGTTCAAGTTTTAAACGCTAGATTAATCTATTGTAATAAATTTTTTATATTTATCTCATCATATCATTAATGTCTTCAGTAATTATTTGTTTTATTATATGGTTTTAGTATCTCGAACAAAACTCTGACTGATTTTATTCAAATCAGAACCAATCAGTCCGCTCAAAAAGTGGTATTTCATTTGGGTTTTCAATTTTTTATTGGTGACTCATTTACCAAACTTTGGTTAGGATAAATCTGAAACTGTTTTTCTACAGTTGCATTGTTGACGAGTTGTGGCATCGAGAAGATTGAACGTTTATAATTTGTTATATTTATGCATATGTTTTAACAAGATAGCAGCTTTTTCATACAGAACATGGTGGAGGTTTTTGGATGAACGTGTGAATGAAATGAGTTTTTACTAACTGGAAATTATTGCCTTAAAATTTTGTTATATTTTATATTCATATTGTATTCACATTTTATTGAAGTTTATATTTATGATCATTTCACATTGCAGAGAACATCACTAAAGTGAATAAATTTTTTATCTCAAAATCAGGAGTGTTTTTTTCTAATGATTATCTGATATGTCCTGAACGTGAGATGAAAAATTCCAACTAACATTGATGCAAAGACATGTTATTAAAATTGATAAACTAAATAATTCTACAATATGGGTAAATAACAGCGATATATCTGTTACATTTCTTATTGATATGCTCAAAGATTCATTCATTCACTGTTGAAAATCTTAGCGCCATCTTACCGTGGGTAACGGCGAATAGTCATTGGAGTTGAGAAGATGAGCGACAATTCATTCTGACAGCACGATCATATTAAAAGGAATGAATATGCTATTCTCGGCCCTTATTGAGCGAGCTATAATAGCGATAACTTGTAAACTTGTGTTCGGAAACTTGTCAGCCATTATTCTATGAGGTAGAATCTGTTCATGTTAAATTACCAAATGAATTAGAGCATTTTCCTTTCTTCTACGAAAGTAATTTCAAATCAGTGAATTATAGTGACATCAGGCAAGGTATGTAGAGGTATTTTTGGTCAAATAAAATATAAGCCCACGTTGGGCGCCAATGTAATAAAAAACAAGTTAATTGTTGTAATAGAATGCCCAGACTATTCAGTGAAGAGCGGTGTGGAGTTCTTTGGACCGCTTTGCTAGTTTCAAATTTTTTATGTTTCAAGCAAAGTTTCAGAAATTGTGAATTTGAATGGGCGCCAGAATTTTTTTGTTAAATTGGGACAAAAATTCAAATTCCCCATTCAATAATGATTGCAAATCAAATAACTTTCCTTCTGTAAATAACTACAACAATAAAACAAATACCAAACTTATATTAATCTATTTACAAATATACATCATTTACAGTTCTTTAACAAATATGTATCAATTGATAAATTTATTTAGTTTCCAGAGTAAGAAAAGAATTTTTTTTTTTTTTTTTCATATGCTGAACCTGTCGGTTTTATCGACGACGATGTACCTCTGATTATGGTTTGTGTAGCTCGTAGCTAAACTTCACATAGTTGTATGGCTCGCAATCAGGGGGGTACTTATAGCTGCTGGGCTACCGATAAGGTGGACTCAAACATCAGCTTCTGGTCCATTGAATGTGTTCTCAGCAATATAACATGAAAAACAATATTGCCTGTGTCAGAATTTGATATACAAGAATTCAACTTCTTGAAATTTGGAATTTTTCAATGCCCTCCTCAACGCATAGTTGTTACAAATGAGTGTAATCTCATCAAGAGATTATTTCTTAAAATTAATTGAGCATACAAATCAGCTTGTGCTGGATTTGTCAGTGATATCCAATACTGAAATTGAAGAATTATTTTATGATTTAATCAAAATTGATCTTTGTTCTATATAAAGAATAGATCATTTATTCTGATCTTGAGCAGCCAAGACTATACTTTACAAGGAATAAAAAAATCAGAATCGTACAAAAATGACTTTAATTTCAATGATATTCAAGAGAAAGCATATGAGAACTATGTTTGACCAATCGTCAAATATCTCTTCAGAAAGTTTTGTATTAAATCAAACAATATTCCAAGGATTAAATATATATATACGTGATCGCTTCATCTACATCAAAATTACAGCTCGGTGATAATTATCACCAAATATGGAATCATACCAAACATATATTCAAATATAAAAATATATATTATTGAACTATATCATACCAAATACAGTGTAAGTGATATCATATATTTGTGAAACCCTCATTATATCCCAATAAAGCCTTGTCAGGGAAAGCAATCCAATCAGATAAGATATCTTAATTCAATCTGATATATCACATGTGGCATCGATGATTCTAACTGAACTCCTTTAAAAAAAATTGTGAACGGCACTGTAATTGATTATCAGAGATTGACCTAAATAAATCTAATCGCTGTTTACTGAACAACATACATAGATGACTTGGGACATCACTTTCTTTGTGAAGAACCATCTGACGTTCTCGTTAAAAAATATATTCCAAGATGGCTTATATTTTATTTGATCAAAAATACCTCTACATACCTTGCCTGATGTCACTATAATTCACTGATATGAAATTACTTTCGTAGAAGAAAGGAAAAGGCTCTAATTAATTTGTTAATTTAACATGAACAGATTCTACTTCATGGAATAATGGCTGACAAGTTTCCGAACAACATACATAGATGACTTGGGATATCACTTTCTTTGTGAAGAACCATCTGAGGTTCTCGTTAAAAAATATATTCCAAGATGGCTTATATTTTATTTGATCAAAAATACCTCTACATACCTTGCCTGATGTCACTATAATTCACTGATTTGAAATTACTTTCGTAGAAGAAAGGAAAATGCTCTAATTCATTTGTTAATTTAACATGAACAGATTCTACTTCATAGAATAATGGCCGACAAGTTTCCGAACACAAGTTTCCAAGTTATCGCTATTATAGCTCGCTCAATAAGGGCCGAGAATGGCATATTCATTCCTTCTAATATGATTGTGCTGTCAGAATGAATTGTCGCTCATCTTCTCACTCCAATGACTATTCGCTGTTACCCACGGTAAGATGGCGCTAAGATTTTCAATAGTGAATGAATGAATCTCTGAGCATATCAATAAGAAATGTAACAGATATATCATTACAAAACATGGAAAAATTATTTGAATTCTGTGATTGGACATATGCATATCCAGGGGAGGTCATATCCATCACTTCAAGAGGGTGCCATCTAGTTGGGGATCTGTAGCATAAAAGTAATGTTGAATTTTTAGTACTCTCAAAAGCGTATCCTCTAGAGGGATCTGTAAATATTTTTTTTTTATAAAGAAAAGTTTTTTTTTGCCATAAAAATCAAATTTTATGGCGATTTGGCAAATCAGAAAAAATACAGAAAATGATCACGGTGTTTACATCTGGCCTCTTGGATTCCATATACTGCATCTTTCAGAATCTCTCACCATCTCACATATATTTTATTTTCAGTGTATGGATCTTTTTGTTTCTAAATTAGATAGTGTATGGTCTCTCAAACAACCTATCCTCGTCATGATTTTTTATTTCAGAATTGGAAGTAAAAGGGTAAGAATGCTGAAAAGATATTTGAGACTCTACACCTGAATGTGATAAAATAGATCTTACACTACGTACATTTGAAATAAGGGATCCATCCACTACCTAAATTTTAATAAACTGAATCCATACGCTATCCACTTTCAAAATGAAAAAATTGTAAAAATTTAAAAATTATCCCTTCAATACCTTTAATTTTTAATGAAGGATTCCTAGAGCATATCCATTTCTGAATGGCGAAAGGCTTCTATGCGCACTAGGCTAAGTGAGCTGTCTTACAGTATGGAGACGATAATTCGCTTAAAATCACGTTAGACTGCTGTAATTCTGCACGAGGGAGGCATTACATCACTTACAGAACTACAGTGGGGTAATTCTGCATCACAAAACAAGGTTTTAATCAAAACTTTATATTAGCTTCACTTGTATGTTTGTTTGTAACCGACTCGTTTGGACTTGATTTTCACCCACTCCCAGACGTCCGAATGATTTGAAATTTGGCAGGTGTACATAATTCCGGTGACAATGCATTAAGACATTTTTGTGTGAAAAAAAAACAGAATGGGGGCTCCAATATGGCGGACGAGTTTTGTGATTATGGTCCGATTCTATTCAAAATTGGTATGTGGGGGTTTTTGGAGTCGAATATTATGATTCTTTCGTGAAAATTGAAAAATTCAAGATGGCGGCTCACTGTATATATTGACAACGTTAAAATCTTTTAATTACTTCTGAAATCGAGATTTGACTATTAATACAGCTGTACACATTAATGATTTGGAAAATAGTTACAGTTACTAATAGTAATCACGGAATTAATAGTAGATTAGAACAAATATTAGTTTAAAAAAGTTAAAAAAACACGCTTTTATAAATAAACCAAACTAAAAAGTAGAAAATAAATAATAGTTTGAAAAAACAAAAAAACACGCTTTTTATAAAAAACCGAACTAAAAAATAAATAAATACTAGTTTAAAAAAACGAAACACGCTTTTATAGAAAACCAAACTAAAAAAATTGAAAATAAATTTTAAAAAATTTGAATTAGGAATAAAATTAATAAATTAAATAAGAAAAAAAATTATTTTATTTAAAAAAAAGCGTGAGGTGCTTTTTAAGATTCAGACTAAGCACCCCACGCTTTTTTTTAAATAAAATATTTTTTCTTATTTACATTATTATTAATTTATATTTATTAAATTTTTTTACACTATTCTTAATTCAAATTCAATAAAATTCATTTTATATTTTTTTAGTTTGGTTTTCTATAAAAGCGTGTTTTTTAGTTTTTTTAAACTATTATTTATTTATTTTGTAGTTCCGGTTTTTTATAAAAACGTGTTTTTTAGTTTTTTTAAACTATTATTTATTTTAGTCTTGATTTAAAGATCGAAATATTAAGTGAATTCTTTATACAAATATCCAACTTGTTTAATATTTTGGGCCCTAGGTACAAGTGACTCTTATGGTAGAGAGAGGTTCAGTGTGGGTTGGGTGCCAGCAAACTTCTAGCTCTAGTAGGATATGGAGAGGGTGTTGTTGATTTGATGTAAATTTACCCATATTTTTCAAAACAAATACTCAGTTAATATATCATATATAGAGACCAACAACTGAATTTTCAATTCTCTGATTGAATTTCTGCATGTCTGATGCCATTTCAGCTGGGCAATTACCCTAACTATATTTTTTTGCAGAATGAACATCCTTTCAGCAGAAGAGCTCATAACCCAGCATAAGATTCCGTAATGTAGGTGACAGCCAATAGTTGCATGATACAGATTTATCAGAACTTCCTTTCCACAGTGATTTGACAAGAATCTCAATGCATAATAGTTTTTTCGCAGTTTGTCGCAGAGTGAAACCAAGCATTTTTGTTGTTGAGTTAGAGACCACCACTAATTGGTTATTATCAAAGATTTTGAATGTCTCAGTAGGGTTATGGATATTGAATTTTATTAATGTCGTTTTGCTGATATTCAGTGACAAGTGATTTTTATCAGCCCATGTGATGACTTTCTCCTAGATGGTCTCAGTTGTTTCGGTGAATCTTACAGTGATAAGGAAGTATAAGAGAGAGCTGTTTCTGTGCTTTTACTTTGCATAAAACCATGTTGATTAGATGATAGGAGTTCTTTTGAAGTAAAAAACGTTAATAACTAATTTTTTACGTAAACTTGGAACTCGGGGGGAGGAGTTTAATGTTCAGCGCCGCAGTGGCGGAATCGCACGTACCGCTTTGATAAAACGGGTGTTTACAAAGTTCGATAGTTTAAATTTTTCGGTCGCAAATGTCAAAACGGCATTTGTGTTGTAATTTGGTATCTAAAAGCTTCGAATAAAAGAGAGACCCATTGTCGAAAGTTTGCATATAATAAATGAACGAGTCAGCCGCAGATAACTTCAAATCAAATTGCATGTAAATGTTTGGACGTTCCTTGGTGAGTGTTTATGTATGAAAATACTTCCTAAACGTGTTTACAATTGCCACAAGCATTCGCTCGGCAAGTGCAGGAAGTTTCTGTAACATATTTGTTACTATCAATATACGAAAGGAGAAAAGGACAATTATGACATATTTTTCAAGTTTTTTAATCAATATTTCTGATAAATTTTCACATTGATATAAACAATACAATTTTTGGACGAAGTTCCTTTACGCGGCTTGCGGTAGGTGTCCACAGGTAGAAAATGTAACGTAAGAAAAAAGCGTTATGCCCCCTCCATTGCGACTTTCTCTCTCTGTCCCTTTCTAAACAGGTAAAACCTTATTACATGAAAATCATATTTTTTTTGTAGAACAAGTTTGAATACAGTCTTATACTAATTTATAGGGGTTCTAACATCTACTAATAATAGTAATATTGTATCGGGCTACTATACTTAGGCATATACTATCTATACATACATACATATACTATACATAGGCGTCGCAAAAGAGAAATTAAACATTAGAAAAAGCGATAGAGAGGAAACAAAACAGTAGTTATTCTGGGTTTGAAAAGTATGTTTTTACACCATGGTATACTTGTTTGGGAGGGAGAACAAAGTTGAGCTCTGACAATAGTAGCAAGTTGTTTGTTGTTTTGATCATTGTAATGATGGGTGAACAGTTTATTGTTGATACGTATGGTAAGTCGAAGAACTGAACAAGTCTTGTTGATCTGTTTGGAATTCTTTTTTTGAGTAAAGACCTGAGGTAGGAGAAATTATAATATTTTTCAAAGATTTTATAACACATTATTACTATACTTGCCGGTCTTCTATTATCTAGACTGGGTATTTTGAATTCATTTCTTAGTGCTACAGACCTGACTGTATTATAGTCCGGGTATACTTTGTATTATTTGGAATATAGAAATCTCAGGAATCTGTTTTGAATTTTTTCTAACATATTCTTATGAACCAGATGACAAGGATGCCAGACTATAGCACCATATTATATACGAGTATGTGTGACAACTAGACTTCGTCCTGTCAGAATTAAATGTCAACGCATTCAATTTCTTTATAGGGAAAAAGGAAAGGCAAAATTGATGGAATAAGGGATTTTGAACTCACTACACAGTGATTTCATATTGGAATTCAAATATATACCTTTTTCTGCTTGTTGAATGAGCCAAGTAAGACAGTTTATGATATCATTCTCATATTCTTAGACCATCAAGTAATGTTGTGGACTAGTGGTTGTGTAACCATACTTTTACTCGAAGTCAAGAAATGCTGGGCGCGGATCGTACTTGAAGGGTGTCCGCTTCGGAACACCGCGTGCCGTCGCGGACAACACTCTTACCATTTTTTTTAATGATCATAGATCCGTTGCCTTTCAATATTTCGATAATCAATGAGAACCACTTTCAAGCATACATTTTTTTTTCAGACTGTTACGCAAAAGGCTAGGATTTGATTTCTAGCAGTGGATCTTATTTTTGTCAAAATCAATTCCAGCTACAATAATATTTTATTTCATAGTAGAAAAATTATATATATTTTAAGCTTTTGAGTGAGTTCAAGAGCAGTGAATAAATAATCAGTATGAATGAATCCTTTGATTTTGAATCAAGAACAGTTGTTGTAACTTTCCACGTTGAAAATTTTAACATGAATTCTGGTAGTTTTATTCAGTTTTAAAAGTGATTTTTTCCTCAAGCATTTTGCCTCTAGGAAATTTAACTCGTGCATTTTGCGGCCTTATTATAAGACCGCAAATTGCACTCAGTAAAATTTCCAGGCAAAATGCTTTGAAAATTTTTGAGCGAAAAAACCCCTAGCTCTTATGATATTACCCTCGATACATGAGCGGTAGGATATCTATCCGAATACAAGTCGGATATTATCATTGAGTAGTAAACGTGGAAAATATTTTTGTTTCTTTTATATTTCTAGATAACGTGTATTTAGATGTTTATATCCTTTTTTTGACATAATTTCTTATGTTTCTTGTATGCCGAAGTTGGATTATTGGTTTACATTGAATATGTGGCACGTCAATTTGATATAATATAACAAATATTATTATCAGGAATAAAATACCTTTTACAGTAGCGGAGGAGTTTGTAAAAAGGAAATATAGGTATAGTAATGCTTGGTATTACGTGACAACATTTACCAGTCAACATCTACCACGAGCCGCGTAAAGGACCTTCCTGCCGGGGTCCCCCGACCGCACACGTTTTTTTATAGTAATTGGGAATATATCTGGATCACAAGCTCAATTTCAATCATAACACCGCATTAGCAAAAAGAAAGGTCAAGACAAGAACAAAAAATTTCAGAACTAACTTATAAAAACCAGGGAATCACATCCTCAACTGCAAGCAAAATATATAAGTCAATCTGCAGACCAATTTTGGAATATGGCCATCTCCTATATCTCAACTGCAGAAAAACCCCAAAGAGGAACTTACAAGTTGCAGAAACCTCTGCACTTCGTTCCATAACCAGAATACGACACCCGGATAACCCACTCCATAACCCTTCTAACAATTTGCTCTACACCAAGACTAAAGTACAAAAACAAAGAGAGAATTTTAATGCTCTCAAAAAAGTTCGCCTCCAAACCCATGAATATGGAATTAATGGACCCCCTAATACTGGAGAGGAATAATGCCAGGCCCCGGCATGAATTTCCAGTAAAGCCACTAATAACCATTCTGCAAGAGCTGGCGGAAAGAAAACAGCACAATATTTTTGTTTGACACCAATTAATATGTAGCTCGACATTTTTTTTTTCTTTAAGAATACGGCACTCAGTTTGTACTAAAATGTAAAACAAACTCAATGTAATTATCCACTGGCCAATTGATTGTATCTTATTGTATTATATATAGAATGGTATGATCAATAAAATACTTAATTATTATTATTAATTATAGTAATATGAAAAAACATAAATTTCATTCATGTAATATTCATTCAAAATTATTTTTTTAATAAATTTCTAACACTAAAGAAACAATACGATTTTTTTTTTATTTGAGTAATGCACTGCAAAGTTAGACAGGTAAGTTTTTATAAAATTTTATCAATTGTTTGTGGAAGTATTTATTGACCCCTAATCTGACAGACTACTGATTTGTTGTTGCTGCTACTTGGTTAATCACTTCGGCATGTATGCTGGAATAATCATTTTTTTACTTCCCACAGCTCCAAGTCTAAACATAAAGGTACGGGCTACATCATTGGCCATGATGTAGCACATTTGTTAATTGTCATATGGATGTTTCGTTATTAGACAATTTCGGGTCCGACATTGTAGTTAGGTACTTAAAATTGTCTATTATCACTGTATCTAAGTAAACACAAGTAGGTTCACTCTCCGCAGTATTTGGGTCAAGAACCCCACCTTGAATTTTACGCTTAGCCTACCTAAAGCACAACCGCATGAATCTGAGGCGCACAACTGAGCCAAGTTGAGGCATGGGCATGGGAACAATCTTACAGAGTGAGTCGTTGTAAGTGGTGTTTTTGCATGTTATGACAATAAATTTTAAACACAATATTATTGAAAGTAAAATACTGGAATTTGCAGTAAATCACGACTATTTATACAAGCTTTTATTTAACTTGCTTCGTTCGTATGTAATAATAATAATAATAATAATAAAATGTCTTTATTTTAATAATCCTCGGCAAAGTCCAGTTAGACTGCTCAACTCAACCGAGTACCAGTTACAAATAAATCATTACATACAGAATAATGCCTACATATATATATTATAATTAACAATCACGGGAGTAACAGGTATGTTCAAATAACTAAAATGTAACATGTAAATAATGCAAAGAATGCGTAAAGGGAGAACGTAATATAATTACAACTTATAAAACAAAAATGTTATAGAACCATAAGGTATTCCTTAAAGGCTCTTTTAAATCCATAAGATGATTTGTTCTTGATAGGAGTTGGTATGGAGTTAAATATTTTTACCGCAGAATGAGAAAATGACCTTTTGAATGCAGCAGTGTTATGCCTGGGTATTACAAGTAGGTTTCTATTTCTGGTGTTTACATCATGCACAACCGACCTATATGATATTTTTTTTCTAATATACGAGGGAGTTCCTTTTTCCAATACTTTATGAACAAAACATGCAAGGTGAAGTTTCCTTCTGTCCTGCATATCAAGCCACCCTAGTTCAGCTCTGAATGGAGTTACGTGGTTTCGTAATCTTAGTGAACAGATGAAACGAATACATGAGTTCTGAATTCTTTGAATTCTAGTTGAAGTTCGAATATCAAGACATGGTCCATAAATAATATCGCCATAATTTGAGTGGCTCAAAACTAGTGATTCACATAACTGTTTTTTCAATTCTTTGTTTAGTATTGTTCTGTAACGGTAAAGATTTCTTAATGACATATAGCTTTTCTGGACTATATGCTTAATATGCGTTTTGAACCGTAAATCATCATCAATGAATAGTCCCAAATTTTTTATTGCTCTACAGGGCTCAATACTCACACCATTGATTACTACTTCTTCAGTAGCATAATCACTATTACCAAAACATATCATTTGTGATTTAGTGGGATTTAATTTCAAACCATGTTTATTGGAGTATTTCAATATTTTATCAAGAGTATCATTGATTTTTGTAATGACCATGTCAGCATTATCTTTGTTGAAACTTGCATACACTTGAGTATCATCAGCAAATTGATGTATATAACAGTCACCAGAAAGTTCTTTTAGATCCATAGTATAAAGTAAAAAGAGTAGCGGCCCTAGTATTGAGCCCTGAGGAACTCCTCGAGGTAATGGCATTGCACTTGAACTGGTGTCCTCTAGGACAACATACTGACATCGGTTGGAGAGATAGCTTCCAATTAATCCTACGGTTTCCTTAGATAAACAGTAATAATTTAGTTTCGCCAATAATAGATTATGACCCAGGGTATCAAAAGCTTTACTATAGTCTAATTTAACCAGTAATGATGTATTGCTACCATCAGTTGCCTGAAATATATCATCTAATACTTTAGTTAATGCTGTAATTGTACTATGCCCAGTCCTAAAACCAGATTGGCAATCAGAAAATAGTTCATTCTCTGTGAGGAAACGTAAAATTTCATTGAAAATCAGTCTTTCGAACATCTTGGATAGCACTGTCATTCTTTCCGGTTCCAAATTTGTAATCCATTTTTGGAGCACTTGCCGACATCCGATTGAGCTGAAATTTGGCAGTTGTTCAATATTCCGGTGAGATTGCTTAATGAAATTTTTGTTGGAGAAAAAAACAAAATGGCGGCTTTAAGATGGCGGGCGAGTTTTGTGATTATGGTACGATTCGATTCCAAATTGGTATGTGGGGGTTTTCAGGGTGAATTTTACTTCAAAATTCATAAAATAAAAATGGCTGCTCCAAAATGGCCGATGTTGTGTGTCTGTGTTCATGGTCCAATTCTATTCAAAATTGGTATGTGGGGGTTTTTGGGGTCGAAAATTATAATTTTTTATTAAAATTCACAAACTCAAGATGGCGGACGAGTTTTGTAATTATGGCAGAAGTTCTTGTATATGAATACACTACTCACCTTAGACAGCTCACAAGTATTAGTGTGGATTCATGCAGCACAAAATAACAATTATCAAATAAGAAATAACAATTATCATTTAACAAGAATTAAAATTAGCATTCATGCACTCAAAATAACAATTAAGAAATAAAAAGTAAGCATGCTCACAAGACGGAGATCCAAGGCATTTAAATTAGGTAATCCTACTTTTTCGAAATTCCATGTCCCCTCGATAATAAAAAACAAGTGAAAATTCAAAATGTCCAATAAACAATATTGTACAAAAACAATTCCTCAAATATTAGAAAAAGTGAGGTTATTTTCATCATCGGTTTGACCAATCCGCGGTCATATGCGTACTAGTTGTGCACTAGAAGAAAATTTCGTTAAAATAATGTAAAAAGATAAAAGTTGGCCAACTTCTACATGTTATTTCTTAAATGATAATTGTTATTTGGCTGCATGAACATAGTCATTGAAAACTATAGAACTTATATTGCTAAATGTTATTTCTTATTTGTTATTTGATAATTGTTATTTTGTGCTGCATGAATCCACACTTACCTAAAGATCTACTTGTAGATGTTGATGGATCTGAATTGATGGTTTCAAGCCAAGATGCAACTTTCGATTGGTTTGTTTAGAGAGCCAAAACACGAATGTTCATGATCGTAACTCAAAAACTAACCGAAACCCCATACAAATTTTCACTCCCTTTAGGGGATGAATTCTAAATTCACTGAAACAGGTATTCCTTTATTTGTTACAATGCAATTACCCCTCAAATACAAATGTTTATGACCCTAACTTAAAAACATTTTAAAACAGAAACACGTATTTCTTCATTTGTAACAAAGACCTCAAATACCAATTTTCATGAGCCCAACCTAAAACCTAACGGAACCCCTATACAAACTTTCACCCCTTTAGGGTTTTTTCAAAAACACAGAAACACGTATTTTTCATTTGTAACAAGACCTCAAATACCAATTTCATGAGCCTAACCTAAAAACTAACGGAACCCTCATTCTATTGCCAATCCCATTTCACACCTCAGGGTTAATTTTCAAAAACACAGAAAACTATTTTTCATTTGTAACAAAGACCTCAAGTGCCCATTGTTATGAGCCTAACCTAAAAACTAACGGAACCCTTATTCTAATTGCCAATCCCCATTTCACACCGTCAGGGGTTGAATTTTCAAAAACACAGAAACACATATTTCTTCATTTGTAACAAAGACCTCAAGTGCCCATTTTTATTACCGCAACTTAAAAACTAACTGTAGTCCTATACAAAATTTCGACCCCCATTTTAACTGCTTTAGGGTTGAATTTTTGAAAACCATGAAACACGTGTTTAATTGAGCCAAAGCACTATCCTACTAGCATTTAGAAAATTGCATATGTATTGTCTGCACTTCAGATTGAAATATACTTTTATTTAAACTAAACCTACCTCCTCTGTAAACTTCATTCACAAGTGTGTGGCACTTCCTTCCATAATATCTAAAGTTTCCATACTTGAACGAAGATTATCAGTTCTTTCCTGTGCTGGTCTTCTTTTTGGAGTTATACGCTTTGATCCCTTCTTCTCGTTTGGCAAATTTAAACTCGGAACCGCTATTTTTTTCAGCCTAGGCTTTTGAGTTGCACAATCTGAAATCATCATTATCTTTATTTGATTCCTATATGAAGAGGTAGAAAAACAAAATAAGATTCCTCCAGATGACTGCTATCAATTATATTCCTAGTATACAATGAAAAACTAGTTTTAGACCAGTGTATAAAAAAGACACACTATTTCAGACATTGACAGAAGTTACAAGTGGTGAAAAAATTATATTTGACAAAACTACGTTATCCTAATCATATTATTTATATGTCTGTTGATAAAAATGAAATATTTCACAAAGAATACATTGAAATAAATATATAGGCATACTGGCAATTGGATTTTCTTGTACTCACCTGGTAAGATGAAATCATCCCTTGCGAAATGAAGTAAACATACCACTGCCGCTCTCAAGCCTGGTTTTTTTAGTTTAAATTATTTATCCAAGCTAAGATGTCTAAAAACCCTGGTGAATGAACTGATTCGATATTGTTTAGATTTTTGAGGGGACACCACCTGTTACTTCAACAGAGCTTCTCTCTCTGTGGTAGATGGCGCCGTCCAAAAATGTTTGTCTCTATTCTCGCTCAATGTCAGAACTTAATTTCTGACATCTGCAGCATCTTATATGAAATTATTTTCAGTGTTTTGTCGGTATCTATGCGTTTTCCATCTCTTTGATATGAAATCTTGCTTAGCTTATTCCTGAGTTTGTTCTTTAAAATAACCACTTGTTCATCAATTCATTAGTGCGTGAGGAATTATTTATTTTCAGGTAGTGTAGTGTGTAAGGATACTTTTAGTAGAATGAGCCACATTTGCATTTTGTGTGTACAGTATAAAGCCGCAGATTCGAATTTTCGCCTGTATTTAGTACCAAAAGCAAGTACAAATCTTGACGAATTGAGTAATAATGATATTTCCATAGTTCATTATATTGTATGCATTGAATTTTATATTTTCTGCAATTAAATGACAATTTCATTTCCAATTCTCCGTCTGTCAAAATGCAGTTAACCTCAAATTCAAATCGTACAAAATACGAAAAACAACACGACAGTGCTTTCTTTGTGCAATGTTCGGGGGCTTCTAATTCTAGCTTTGCTATTGGTGAAGTTTGACAGATGTCTCTTTTAAACCAATAGCAAAGCTAGAATTAGAACCCGCGCACAGTTAGCTTCAAAAAAAAAACTGAGTAAATGAATATACCCTTACTGAATTGAAACTAAATCGAAATTGGCGCCATCTGACACGCTAGTAATCTCTATTATCAAGTAGGCCAAGTGTCGCCAAGTCGATCCCAAACTTCTACAGGTATAAGTGCAAGCACCAGGGTTTTTATACATCTCAATCCAAGCCTTATACTTGTCTATTTTTTCCCGGAGTCCAAGTTTAGTGACTCCATATACGGCTACTCCTTCTTTTCAGGAAACTTGTGAAAAGAGAGGTTACAAATTCACGCTTCTATTGCTATTACAACCAAACCCACAACAGTATATATGGCTCGGCGAACGAACTTTCGACATTGTCTTCCGTATAAAAAAAATCCAATTTGTTATTAGATAGTATTTAGACAGCAAATTGTGAAAATAACACAAGTCATATGGCGGCAATAAAAACACCTAGTCTTAACAGTTCATTTTCGATAGGGATCCTATCAGGATGATTAATTCTCCAATAGGCAAGGCATCTCTATATCTTTTATTGCTCTGAAGGTACATGGTACATGTAGTTGTCAAATTACCATTTCGTTTTCGGATATCAAGCACTACAAATGATTTTCATGTTTATCAATTCAAATTTGGCGCCTCCCCATTGACGAAACAAGATGGCAGTCAAAATCAATGACATATAACCTCCAAATATCCCAAGAACCTTGGAAAAGTAACAAATTTTATATTCAATTGTTGGTGGACCTGGTAGGCAAACTGGTGGTAAAATGTTTTTCAATTAATCAAGCTATCTTTTTGTAAACGTAACCATTTTGTTTCTTACAAAAAAGTAGTTTTTGAAAACGACCCAAGAAAATGGAAAATGATTATATAAAATCTTTAAATAAAATAAAATCAACCATAAACGAAAATGATCAAATCGTTTTGGCATGCCAGGCATCAACACAATGTAAGAAAACTTTTTTTATGTGGTCCTTCGTAAATACTCAATATGTTATTGTTGAATGGCTGATTTTGTAATATTACACGAAAACTCATTTTTGTAGATACTCATTTGCGATGTATGATTAATTTACAATTATTGATTAATATAATAAGAGTTTATATTTTCAACAAATCAATCATTATGAGTAATGATAAGAAGAATGGCCAAACATGTATAACTGATATAGAAGTTGATTTTTTGTGAAGAAATACCTATTCTGAACGTGTTTAGTGTTAATATAGGAATATTTTAAATACTTTATCCACAATCTGAAAAACTATGCCCTAGTATAAAAGGCGCCCGCACCAACTTATTTTTCATGGTCTGAATTCTGTACCTATATCAGAAAAATGGAAAATATTTTCAAAAAATACTCCATGAAATGGTGATAAATGTATATTAGTTATATCCACTCCTGCTCCCTGAAAATAGCTGAAAGACTTTTATTACGTGTTTATTTTGCCTCCTGCGAACCCGAATCTGGAAGTTGAAGCCCCTTTTTTCCTCTTTCTTTCAAACGGCATAAACTACTAACTATAAGTCACTCATTTTCGGTAAAATTGGGCATAAAATACAGCCGGTTCTATCGAAAAAATCCTTCTTCAACACATACATCCTAACCTCTTACATCTGGCTCAGATTGAGGTTAGATTGTTGCTTGTTGGTGATTGGAGGAGAGGTTGGATGTACGCGGTGAAGGAGGAATTTTTCGGTAGAAGGTAGAACCGGCTGTATTTTGACTATTTTGTGCCGAATTTCGCCGAAAATGAGTGACCTAGTTTTCGTAGTTTATGCTGTTTGAAAGAAGAAAACATTCTGAGTGATTTTTGCGCGAGAAAATGGTGCTTGAAAATTACGTTCTATATCAAAATATGGTCTCTTAACTTCAAAACGGTATGAGACTGCCCCGTTTTCCTTCCGGATTCGTGTTCAGCAGGCACAAACACGTAAGGAAATTATTTCCGCTATTTTCAGGAAGCATGAGTGGACTAACTAGGTATTCATTTACCCCATGTTAATTGCATCGGGGTTGAAACGATTTAAATACATGATTTAAATCACATTATTTTTTCCATTTAAATCATGATTAAAATCCAAATTTCTGATAAGTTAAAACTATTTTCTGATCAATTATAATTAAGAAAAAATAAAAACTGAGTTTTCATTAATGATTTATTATATCAAAAAAACTATACCACTGTATATAAATACTTAATGTTTATTCTAGTTAATTGTGCGTGTACAAAAAAACTAATTTTGCAGCTTTTTTCGTTCCTAATCGATTTCTGAGTTTGGAATGGACTAAACCAAATGTTGAGAAAATTCTCTCGGCTGGTGCGGAAGAAGCAGCAGCACAAAATAATTGTCTAATTATGAAAAACTCTTTTTGATAATGGGTATATTTTATTGTGACTTCCACCTATATATGGTTTTACATTCTGAATAATATCCATGGAACATAATATCAGCGAGTGGTCGTAGTAAACCACTATTTGGATACAATTCTTTAACAGCTTTTAAATCGATGTTTTTTTCACTATCTGTTAGTGTTTGCTGAGTTTTTGTTGGGTCAAGAAGATATGCCAACAAATTATATGGGGTTATACACTGTTCATAACACCTCTTAAATTTTTGTTGATAAATTATGTCAGTTTTGTCAAAATGGGTTATCTTGAACGCTAGTTTATCTTTCAGTCGCAGATGATTCCACATCTGATTTTATGAACATCCTGTTCATATTTTCAAACAAATCCGGGTTTCTAATATTTTAAATTCTGAAAATACTGGCACTGTTTCTTTGTAGTCTATCTATAATATTGCGATAGAGATAGGATTAAGTTTTGTTAGGTAAATCTACGACAAATCTTTTTAAGTGAATGTTTGAAATTTTTCCTCGTATAATATTGTCAATTTCGTTTTGGTTCTCCTCAGCAATTTTGAAAAGTATGGACCATGACTCAACGAAACCTTCTAAACACAGTCGGCAAGCGAATTCCATCCGACATGATTTGGCAAAACTAGTTTTTTGTCTGCTTCTTTGGCATATGCTACAGAGGGAAAATGATTGTTATGGAAGTATTTGCCAATGTAAACATGTTCTTTAATATTAGCGATTTTCCAATCTTCATATAGTAAATTTAAAATATGTGCAGCACAACCCATATGTAATAAGGTTCAATTCAGTAGATGTTTTTTTATGTCGCATTGCAGCCATATTAGCTGCATTATCTGTGACAAAACTATATACTGTCATATTCGATTTTAAGCTTATTTATAGGTGCTGTTGCAATTTCTGTTAAATTTACAGAAGTATGTGGATTCCCAGACGAATCTGGAGTATCTACTAAGAAAGTAGATTCATTTACTGTTGTAACCGTGCACAGATTATCGGTTCATTATGCACATTGGACCATCCGTCAAGTGACAGACACGCACAAATGTTCCCGACAAGTTTTTAAGCATTTGATTTTTTCTTCATTATAAATTCCATCAAGCCATTTATTAGAAACATCATTTCGAGAGGGCGGTATATATCTAGTTTCACTACACTTTTGCCAATGAACTTTCATCAGTTCAACAAGACCTTGCATATAGGTCTATTCCCAGATTTTTCTTCAGTTTTATTAGATTTTTCTATAAAATGTACCCAGGATAGGGTCTTTTTTCCTTCCACTTCTATGAAGAGTTGACATTGTTACACTATTTGCAGATTTTTAGGTAACCTTTAGAAATTTAAAGCAGGACGCATCTTTATTTACACAGTGGAGGGTATCGAACTTGTTCTGACAGGAATTTGCAGGACTCAGCGTTTTTTGACAAGAACTATCTTCATTAAAATTTGCAGAAGGGTGGGAAAAAATCAAAAATATGTTGAAAATAGCAACTTATCTTATTTATAAGAAAAAAATCAATAAAAATAGAAAAAAAAACAAAAACCTCTAAAAAAAATCGTGATTTTTAATGTTTTTCAATAAAATAATGATTTTTTTCAACCCTGTATTGCCCAGACTAACTTCGGGTCAGACTTTTCACTTTTCCACTTTATTAATATGGTGTTTTTCTACAGTAAAAGGGGATATTCGCTTTTTATTCACAGTCAATGTAATTGTATTCTCAAACAGTATTATTCAATATTTGTATTTGAATTTCAGCCTACAACAAAGCCATGGAAAAACTGAAATATGAAAGTGAGAGATTAACTAAGGATATTGTAAGAATCGATGGTCAAATTGAAGAATTCAAACCACAAGTTGCCATTTTAGAAAAATGTGTTGAAGTGTATGTGATATTTTTTACTCAACATATATGAAAACCAGAGGTGTACCATAAATCATATTTTTTAAATAAAATAAAATCGTTTGATTGCCTTTTATATTGCTAATTAGTTTTTATTTAAACTTAGATCATTTTCGGAAAAGCGAAAAATTTTTTTTGTTTCATGGTTATTTTACATCTCACATATTGTTTGCTTAATATAAGTAAATAATAAATGGTCTATAATACCTCAATCTTCTCAAAATGACAAAAATTCAATAGTTAATTTTTCAGTCAGAATGAGACCTTCAAGTTGACTCAAGAATCTATATTGACCCATCGATTATACAACAAATATCTGGAAGAAAATTTAAAGGAGCACAAGAAAAAAGTTGAAACCATGACTGAAGAATACAGTCTTCATTATCAACAATGCAGAGAAAAACTAGAACAAAATCCTGCTTACCAATATCTCCTGCAAAAAAGAATAGAACTCAAGAAATGTAAAATTGATTGTCTAATGTTACAACAAAAGATTATACAACGTAAAAAAATCAATAAACAAAAAATAGACATCAGACGAAAACTGTTTTATGCTAATATTATATCATTTGCTGAGGCTTGGTTGAAGAGAAGAGACATGTTAGCAGTCATGAAAGAGTATGAGGAAGTGAAGGAGAAAGAGAAACAATGTATGATAAAATATTTGGAAATGAAAGAGAAGATGAAACAAAAAATTAGTTTTAGCAGAAAAGAAACTGAAGTTCCCCAAATTGAGGTAATGTACAACACAAGATATACTGGAATATACAGATTTTATTGATTTTTTTTTCATTCTTACAGTTCTCTGAAAATCGTAAAAATGAAATACCCATAACTGGACAATTACATAAAAATGGTAGGTGTTTCTTGATTTTATCAAATTTTATCCTCTTCCAACTAATTCAACCTTAATATTTCCAGAGCCAAAACCGTCTGATAAAAGAATATCCAATCCTTTCTATGAAATAAAAGATTTGCTTGAAGAAAATAATTTTACTCCTCCAGAATCTGTGAAAGTATCAGATTCATATACCGGGAGCAAGAATGATTTTTCAAAAGCTATGTTTAACCCAACGTACTCCAAAGTGAGAATTTTGAAAAATAAAACAATAAAACTTCCTGATGAATCTAAAATATCATTGGAAACAACCAGTAAAGAAGAAACAAGTAAAGCTATTGATGCAAAGCTGCAAAAAGTTATTCAAAACTTCAACAGATCTTTATATAAGCAAAATAATAACAAATCACCAAAAAGGAATAAAGGTAAACTACAAAATAGTCAAAAATCAATTTGTAGTCAAGAAGAGAAATCCAATAAAATAGAGATCAATGAGAACTCTCAGCAAGGAACTGGAGCCTCACAAGAACTGGAAAATCTAAATATCAGCCAAGATGAGAACAATCCCTTACTCAATCTTGTATCCCAAGAATCTACTGGAAATTCACAGTCCAAGCTGAAAAAATTCAAATATGCTCCTGAAGAAAATTTGCCATTTTTGTCAAAGACAGTAACTGACAAAAATGGCTTCCAACCATCTGCATTAAAATCAACTCTACATATGAATAAAGGGGGTGGTCCAAAGAGCCCTCCAAAGGTCTTGAATAAGGAGAATTTACAAAAGGCAGCAAATCCTGAATTTAAGAAAGACGAGACAAATTCATTTATCAGAAATAGTCCATTCTCGATGAGTTCAGGTAATAGGTTATCCTTTTTTTTTGCCCAACACATTTTCATCATTAAAATCCAAATAAAACATTATGCTTGCGATTATGAAATTATTAACAACACTGTATAGTGGAACTGATGTCCTTTCTTAATTTTTCACAAAATATTTTTTCAGGAAAAAATACATTCGGTGGTCCTTTCACCAAGGAAAAATCTAAGAATTTTTCAAATACAAGTAATTTTTCAGCATCCACAGGTTGGTTTTCGTGAATTATATGGAACAATTTTTTTATGATTTTATTTTTTAGTTACCAATAAATTTCTCAAAGCAAATTCTAACTCGAGTTTCCCCCAAACTTCAAAAAATGACAATAATGTTAATAACATATTCAAGAAGCCAGAAGCAAGTGGAGTTGTTGCAAACCATGAGAAGAATATATCCAGTAGGTATATTTGTTCTCCAGAACTATGATTCAAAAAAGTTCAGATGAAGTTCCATCAATTGAATTGGGCAACTTGTCTATGAAAAACCGTGTGTTAAAGTTCTCCATATCCACATTTGGAAGTTATCCGAGTTTAATTTTAATTGGAAACACTCAACCAGAAAAACAGACGCATTGAAGAATTTGGGATCATCAGCAAAAAATAGGGCTCACTCAAACTTGGATGTATATTAAAAAACTAAATGTTAAATGAGTTCCATTTTCCAAAGTAAATTGCATGTTGATCAATACATTTGCCAAAATCAATATTGATCTTTCAATATTACTGATATTATTTTGAGGAATCACTTGTTCAACTAACAAATTTTCCATAGACAATGTTGTCCGATTCATGTGAACTTCACAAAACTGGTAGCTTCCCCTTTTTGCAGTTACTGGAGAAAATATCGCAAACAGTGAAGAAAAAGCTACAGAACATAATGTGTCCATTGATGAAAATAATTTCTTCAGTATGGGAGGCCAATATAATTTTGGGAATATAAAACAATTTTCTCAAAATCCTAATGAGTCTGGTAAGTTATTCTGATGGTATATTACACGGCGAGGATGGTGTAAGTAGGATAGTAATTTTTCTAATAAAGTAAGTAAATTGTTTTTATTTTGAATGTGACCGATCAAGATTAGTAAGGAGTGATAAAATCATACAGTGGACATTTAATGTATACATTAAATTCATTATTTCCAAAATACACTATTGGGTAAATTTTAATTTTCAATTGGGAATCTTTCAAGTGTGTCACCAACACTTTCAAAATAAAAATCAACCTGTCGAGACATTTTTCAGAAACTCAAACTGACGTAAGTTCCTGTGATGAATTCAAAATGTACCAGGATACTATCGCAAAGTTTTGTTGAGAAAGATGGAGAAATGAACTTTTTTTTAATTATTGATATTAGATATGTAAACATAATTTTTCTGAATGTAAATTGTAATAAGAAGTTTACTAACTCTATATATTCTATAAAAACGTGTTTGAAATAATAAACACCACAGATATGTCATGAGTGTATCCAAACACATTTCTGTACTCTGACAAAATCACTGATACAGGAACATATAGTCTTTTTTAAATAATGTCTAGAATGAATAAACTAAACATGCATTATCATATATCAAATCAATCAGGGAAATTCTATCAATACTTTTATTATTCACAAGGTTTTTTTTACTCTACTTGTGGTTTTTTGTGATAGATTGCAATAAAAATTGCACAATTTGAAGTGTGTTTAATATTTATATTTTTGTTCATTCATTCAAAAATGAATGTATTGATTACAAGAATGAACTGACTTAACAGTACTGACTCTCGTGCACCTAATATATACAGGGTGTCCCTGGACTTCCTCTTTTCCTCTTTTCCTCTCGGGAATGTATAGATGGGGTCAAAATATCACCAGTACTTCATATAACTTTTGTTCCTAAAAGCCTTCGTTACCAAGTTACGGGCCCTCAAAGTTACAAAATGAAAAATGTTTTTCTTTGATAACTTTCAAAGTGAATATTCAAAATCATCTAAATTCTGGTGATTGACTGAACAAATGAATTCCTTCGATGAGCTTTCATGTAGGAGTCAGTTGTTTTGCTGCAAAGTCAGGAACGGACTACCCCCGATGGCCCACACCCCAAAACTTTGAAACAACAGATAATTTTTCAATAGTTTTCAACAAAATAAGCTAACGTAGACAATTTTCTGAATAAAAGTACTCGCGTGGAAAGTCGATCGGAGCAACGATTCTTAATAAAAATGCAGTTTTACTCGACAACATCAAACCCGATCGTCCACCATTATTTGAAATGAAAAATTTTCACAGTAGAAATACTAATGCTATTGTTAATTCAACAACATTTATAACAGGGATAATACAAAATATGCTAAAATAAAGTCGTAAACAAAAAGTACAGTACCTAGTTGAAAGTTTCATTCACAATGTAGATATTTTTTCAAATGAAATATCAAGTTATGTAGATTCGTGGTGTTTTTGAACTAACAAGCTACTCCACTATGAAATATCAAATTCAGTCCATATTTTGTATGTATGTGTGGAATAAGCACGTTTCGTGTTGTGTTATCTGAATCTCATGAAACTCAACATTTAGATGTTGCAAATTCTTATTCACAGCTTAAATGTTGAGGAGTTTCACTGATAATTTCATGGGACCATCTGAACCAGATTTTCCCCAACAGATGGATTGGTAGAGGTGGGCCATATTCATGGCCACCGCGGTCTCCGGATTTAAATCCATTGGATTTCTTTCTGTGGGGGCATCTAAAAAGCCTCGTTCACGCTACACCTATTCACACCAGAGATGCCTTGTTGAATAGAATTACATTACATTGTGAAGCCATACGAAACGACCCTTGCATGCTATTTCAAGTGCAGAGAGGGTGTTTGCGCCGACTAAGAAAATGTATTGAGAGAGACGGGGGTCATATCGAGCAGTTTTTGTAGCGGATTTTGCATTTCTGTTTGCTCTTGAGGCTTGCAATTGATTATTTACACCATGAGTTTTGTAAGGTAAACGTGTTTGCATGATAAAAATTCGTTATGAACATTGTACCTATCATTTCTATTTTCATTACAAATTAACCTTTTCGAATAATGGTAGACATCTCAGGTTGGATGTCGTCGAACAAAAATGCATTTTTATCAAAAATTATTCAGAAAATTGTCCAGGTAACCTTGTTTTGTTAAAACATATTGACAAATCCTAGTCATTTCAAAGTTTTGGGGTGTGGACCATCGGAGGTAGTCCGTTCCTGACTTTGTAGCAAAACAACTGACTCCTGCATGAAAGCTCATCGAAGGAATTCATTTGTTTAGTCAATCACCAAAATTTAGATGATTTTGAATATTCACTTTGAAAGTTATCAAAAAAAAAACATTTTTCATTTTGTAACTTTGAGGGCTCGTAACTTGGTAACGAAGGCTTTTAGGAACAAAAGTTATATGAAGTACTGGTGATATTTTGACCCCATCTATACATTCTCGAGAGGAAAAGAGGAAGTCCAGGGACACCCTGTATATTGATGAATTGAAAATAGATGGAAATTCAATGTCATACCCTTTCTCCTAAATTGATGTGATGGTTTTCACTGTATTAGATTTATGATGTACCAAACCATGACACATGTTTCGTTATATAATAGCTTCATCGGGAGAAGTTACACGTGCAATAATTTGAAATCTTTGTAGAGGGATGAAGGCGCTAACTAAAAACTCACTCATCAGGGATGTCGATCATGCTCATCAGCAAGTTCTATAAGAATAGTTTTATCAGAACATAAAAATAGACAAACATAATATTTATTGAATGGTCAATCCCGCCTTAAGCTATATAACTTGTTGAATTTGTTTTGCTAAATGGATTTACTGGTATTTTTAACTGGTATTCCATAACATATCTTATACATTTTCAAATACCGTTTCTTATTACCTACCCTTTATATTTAAAACCAGAACAGGTTGAAGGGGATTCATTCTCATTACATCCTCTCTCCAGTAATATAATAGTAGAATAATAACTGAGTGATAGTGTGAAACAGCAAACTAGAGAGATTCATAATAACACCATTGGATGTAGCTATGGATACCAAAGATTTTGTGATAAAAAATTAAAGTCTTGCTCGACTATAGAAAAATTAAATTTTCAAACTTTCTGAATACCTTTGGTTTAAAGACCTCACATATATTATTTATGTTATTGGAAAATTCAAGATAATTATAGAAGTATAGAATAAATTTATGAAATGGATTCTTTTTCCAGGTGATGACTATGATGTAGCTTGGAGTCCTCCAGTAACTGATTTTGCTGAGACCTCTCCAGTTGAGAATCAATCTTTATTTTCTTTTGGCCAATCTAATGCTGCATTCGGGTTTTAATTCTGAAAATATAATTCAATTATCCATATGTGTTAAATGAATGTACTTATTCAAAACAAATGTTGATTGTTAATCAAAATTATTAAGGATAATTATTTAAGTTTCTCACAACTGTATTGTTATAAATGAAATAATAATAAATTAATTTCATTGGTTAATTTCTTCTGTAGATCCAAGATTCTGCTTACTGTTGAAGGGCAAACCCTCAGATCAATAAGTTTACTTATTGATCTGAGGGCAAACCATATTCATGAGTTTCTACACACATGATTTTCGTGCTTGTAGCATGCAACTTGAAATTGCATAACTTTATTCTAGATGGTTTTAGGATTCTCCTTCGATTATTAGAGATAATTTTCAAATTTAAGGAAGATCAAATCGAGTTTTTCCAAATTGGATGGAATACCCTGAATATTTTTAATTTATCTTGCAAGCTAATATAGACTTATTCTATTATAATTAACTATATAAATGAAGATTGAATAACTACATATTATGCACTTTAGAGGAGTTGTTTTCGGAGTAGGTGGTCATAACTGTATATCTTATAACGCCATTTGATTAGGTATATGAAATATCTGACCTTTTCACAAAAATCTAATTTCAATCAATACGGTATGCCGGCTTTTGGAAATTTCCAGCTAGCTCTGATAACAGGTGAGTTATTAGAAATTCCTGACAGATTTTTGGAGAAATATAAACTAGTTATTTATGTGTGGGAAAATAAAAAGCGTAATTTAATAGCAAAATATTCAATAATTAATTAGCACTATCGATTTGCATTGAGAAAGTTAGGAACTAATACCTATGTTAGGAACAATTTAACTCAAACTTTATTTTTTATAAATTGCATTTTATAGTAATTCCGTAATCCAGTATGCAATAAATATGATTGAAAATAATATAAAATATGCAATTGTTTAAAATATAATTCAGTATCACAGAAAATGGAGTAAAACTGGCGTCGATTTGAACGTCATGTCACAAAACGATGTAGTAGAATGACAAATGAGTGCAATAAACATTTTATTGCACTAGTGCAATAAAGAACCAGTTTTTTCACTAAATAAAGTGTTGTTTTTTGCATTAACTTATGGTGGATTTATGCAGCACCAATTAACAATTATCAAGTAACAATTATCAATTAACAATTAGCAATTATAAGTTCAACCATCATCCTACAATGGCCGTGTTTATGCAGACAAGTAACAATTATCAATTAACAAGTAGAAAGTTGGCCAACTTTTAACTTCTTACTTTAATTGAACCAAATTTTCTTCTAGTACGCAGATGACCGTGGATTGGTCCGTGCGAGGACGAAAGTTAACCCAACTTTCACTGAATAATTTATTCTGGTTTGTTTTTGTTGTGGGTTGTGGCGTCTTTTAAAATTTTATTTGTTTGTGAAAATATACTGTAAAAATGGAAATTGATGATGCCATTTTAATCGACCTCGTTCGGCAATTTCCCGTGTTGTGCGCATGCTTACTTTTCTTCCATAATTATTAATTGAATGTGCATAAATACCATCATTTTCGTTACTTGTTAATTGATAATTGTTAAGTGGTGTTGCATAAATCCACCATTAGAAAAACATCTTTTTGTTTTTGTATATTGTAAAAAATTTCATTGGTTAGGTACGTAGTTTATTTGAAATTATATGGATTTAGTCAATCCAAGAGTTCTAAAGCTGTATTTATCATGCAGTACATACTATTTTTTCACGAGAAATTTTGAATCTCGATAAGTCTGTTTTTCTACGAATGGTCTTAATTTTACTAAGCAACAAATAAAACTGCTTTGGACCATCAAAATGTTGCTGGAAGTTGGCCTGAAATCAATTCCTAACTAATATAGAAAATGATCGAGCTTAAATATATCCGGAACCCAAACTTTGGATTGTTTTTCCCTAATAAACACGCAGACAAATTCGGGAAAATTGATTTTGTCTAGTGGTCATATTGGTGTAGGTATTTACAAAAATTAATGGAATAGACATTCACTTCTGTTTACATGTTAACGCATAACCAAAGAACAATAATCTCTGGCATAACCACTCTCACCTCTACTCATGTCCATGTACGTCAGTATGACATGACGGGTTATTGCAACAAAATTCTTATTGGCTAGAGCTCATTACGACCTCCTATTCAGATAACGTTTACTCTCTTTGGGAAGCTCCAGCAACAAACTACATTGCTTCCTCTCGGCGCATTCAAGACATTCCTCCTCGCGGAAAATCCGTTTCTCTAACCTGCATAGACAAGGAGGATGTTGTGGTGGGGATGCAGCGTGCCTTGCTCTAAGGAATACTACAATCTCCGATAATTACAAATGAATATCTGAAACGGCGGGACAATCACAAACATAGAATGTATCATTCACACAGTGTTCTGGGTAGGCCTGTTTATTGACTCCATAAGCCACCTAGGAGCAGCAATGTTAATTTGAACGCAACAGCTAATCGTCATAGAATGAAATTTAAAAAATATTCAATGTTTTTCATAATTGGAAATTGAAAACGCCAATTTTTTCATCACATTGAAAACGTACTCCTAGCGCCTCTGACGGACGTATGCATCGTTACTTCACACAGTTCAATCTTTTTCCGCTAGTTGCTACGAACTGTGAACTATAATTTCATCTGTCTTCATTTATATGTTGTACTAATATTTTTATTATCATAGTATTACAAATTGTCACTGGAACATCACATGAAAATTAAGGTGAATTTATGTTTGGGTTGTAGTAATATTCCTGAAACAACCACAATTGGTGGAGGAAGTTATCAAGTGAAGGTCAAATCGAGTTTGAATTGAGGCTCATCTTTAAAGCCCTGTTCGTTTAAAATGCTCAGCCCGCTCAAAAAATCATGGAGATCACGTAATTGTGACGTGATTGATTTGATTTTTATGATCCAGTAGCAGTATCCTATTGGTCAAACTCGAACGAACCTAATTATTTGTAAACTAAACTCTTCTAACATTCGTGTGTATCTATGAACGTTTTAATATTATTTATTTCTTCATCCATAATTCAAATTACCACCTGTTCGAAATAAATAATAATCTGAATTTGTAAATATCCCATCTACATTTGATACTATTTCTTATAACTTCCTCCATTTTCTTAGTGCTGCCTTCTATCACTTCGATTTGATTTTTCTGCTCCCTGAAAATTGTCGGAGCTTTACCTGATCTGTAGCAATTTGCTCCTGTCAAACGATCACTCATTGATCAATTGCTTGGAACAAACGAACAACCAAATATTAAATATTGCTCAAATCCGATTAGAGCAACGTGAGCATGAAATAAACAGGCATTAAATTTGAAAAAAATTTGTGATTTGAGAAATTATTTTCATAAATTGTAATTTTTGAGGAACGAACTGATGCAAAGAAATAAAAATCATGCATGTTCCTTATTTCCCAGTTTTGGTAGGTCTTATAACTGAATATTCGATGAGGTTTGTTCAAATATCGTGCGACTCCTCAGAGTGGAAGGCAAAGATAGAGGTTACTCTACTCTTTGGTGGAGGTCAGAAGGCGTGTTCGTTCGTTTGAACTAACTTTTAATATTTGACTCCCGCACAAGTTGCCAACTTGAAAAATACGTTCAAAACTTCTGCCTCTCCAATGGCATATGCCTGCTTCCTAGAACATTTTGATTTGCACATAAATATTACCACCTAGAAAGCTCGGCAACAAATTTGAAACGCCAATTTTTTTATCACATTTAAAAACGTCTCCTAGCGCCTCTGATGGACGTGTGCATCGTTACTTCACACAGTTCAAACTTTTACCATATTAAAATTGAGGTTGAATTCATGTTTGGGTTGAGAGAAATAGTATCGACTACCAATATTCCTGAAACAACCACAATTGGCGCTAGTGTTTGGGGAAGTTACTCAAGGTCAAATCGAGTTTGATTTGAGGAGCACCTTCGAACTTGAAAACATTTTGGAATTCGAGAAACTATTTTCACAAAATGTAATTTTTGAGAATCGAACTGAGGGAAAGCAAAATTTAAATAAAATCATGCGTACTCCCTATTGTTTGATATTGGTTGGATGGAAAATCCCAAATTTGATATACTAATTCAATTACTTCTGGTCATGAAGCACTTATATATTTCTCATATCAGATGTGACATTCATAGAGATTTTGTGTCATAAAATGTGAACAGTTGATAGCGCAAAACAATACCATCAGAGTTTTTGTAAAATTATCGTTCTGTGTGTCTACTGATGAAGAAGAAAACTTTTATAACCCTTAGACTCAAAAAAAATCTCTTCGACTGAAAGACAGATATATTCCAAGGATACTTCATTCCGAAGAACTGCTCAAGGATTATTATCTTTAGGATAAGCTATTTTGTGTCATAAAGATTGTGAACAGTATGAATAGCGACAAACACAATACAACAAATATCAGAAAGGTGGTTGTTCTTGTGTAAAATGTATCAGTTCATGCTGTGATCTTACTGATGAAGTTTAAGAAAAGCTCAAGGTCATATCATAAGCAACACTACTAACAGACTCAATTAGAACAAAATCTCCCTGACTGAAAGTAACTGATATTATATACCAAGGATAAACCTTCATTCCTGAAAAAGAATACTCGTCAATCAAGGCATTATCGATATCCTTAGGGAATAAAAGTCGTCATATTTTGTGAAAGTTGGAATGAGAGAATACACAACACAATGACAACGGAAATGAAGCAACAAGAGAAAGAAGTGGCGTTCTATGGCGTTAATAAGGTTCAAATGCATCGTGACAATGACAGTCGATAATGCACGAAGGTGCGAATCAGATTGGCACAGGCACTAACACTCGAGATGTAGACACAAAGTTCCCTATGAATATAACTTTTTTATATACCAAAATATAACACACCCTGGTACTAAAAATAAATGTTCCAGTATATTCAACTTTCGATTCTCTACACAACCCTGGATATGCTGGATCATTTATTTTCAGTCCCATGATAAATATACATACACATACAGATTCATGTTTTTTTTTTCACCCAAACGCCCCTCCAAAGTGAAAATCTTCAAAACAATTTAAAAAAGATAGTCACTTTTTCTGTTATTCCTTTTTAATGTTTTTGTGATTATCTAGGATTGGAAGGAACAAGCAAAATAGGCAATGGGCGAATTCACTAATTTCTGGAAAATATACCACAATCTCCACAACAAAGAGAAAAGTGGTTGGATTTTTTTTCGAAGTAGATTTTTCAAAAGAAATGTTCTTGTTTGAACACTGCAGAAACCGCGCCAAGATGTGACGTAACAAGTTCTGAACTATCGCCGAGAGCGCTAGAGAGTTACAGCGTTGCCAAGCGTTATTCATAATATTTATTTACAATGTGAGCAGCCCCAGGGTTATTATATATATAATACTGACAGGGTTACGGCGAAACCTCCATTTTGATGACGTCTGATGTGTGCCAGAATCGCCAACTTTATAGAACTTATTTTCAAATTTCGAAGAGTAACAAGGATGAATACAATAAAAACCTAAATAATTAGTATATGTTGGCAGCAGTGGCACACTTTCCTCACCTTACGTCTGGTCACCCGAACTCTCCTAAAGATGTTTTATGCCGTAACCCTGTCAGTATATATATATAGTAACCCTGAGCAGCCCAAAAAAATAATGCAATCCTAGGTACTATCGGTATACATACATAGTACCTATTCAAGAATACTTAAATCAAGAACAGCTATCAAATACGAAGTCCTATTTTCAATATAATACATGTCTTATTCATATAGGATGAAAGAGAATAACATTTCCTCAGAAGTTCCGAAAAATAGTCAAACTGGCAACTCAGGTGTACCAATCAAAAGGGACTTATGACGTCACAAGAAGCGGCCATACAATATGCTGTTTTCTGGATCGCTATATATTTCAACTACAAGGACAAACACATTTTGAACCAAATTTATCTCGCCTATTAGTACCGTACCATTAGTACCGTACCATTAAATATATAGGTAACGGATATAACTTCAAATGTTGAAAAGGGAAATGTTGGAAAGGGAAGCTGTCAGTTGAATATTGAATAGGAATATTTTTACAAGAATCTACGATAAAAATGAAGTTATGTTTTGTAATATCTAACAGAAAACTACTACTACCCTGGCTAAAGCCTGGCTGGACATTGAACTACATCTGATAGATATATATTGTGAAAGGACCCTGACTCAAAAGAAAAAAATTAAAAGTGAAAATTTGCATTTTCATTCGGATAATTACCAGATTTTCTATTCCAGTCCTAATTGAAAACTGATTTTATGAACACCCTGTTCATATTTTCAAACAAATTCGTTTTAATTGTTCTTGTATTTACCATGAAACATATGAAATATATAAACTCTACAACTATGTAGATTTTTTTCTAGTCCCAGAAATGATCTCCATGGAAGTCTCTAACAAAATGATCATCCTGTAGGTAAGTATGCCTATTTGCTTATTTATCGAAACATACCTATTCAAGATATAACATATATAATATTCATTACAACCAACTACCATTCGTTTCCTTATTCATTCAATAAATAATTTCACGCGTTCCTAATGAAATTGTCACCTGTTTTCTGTTTTGTCTTCCCAAATTCCAAAAAAAAATCATAAGGTTGTTGGGGAGCATCCAGACAATTTATGCATTTTCATTGGTTGATTAGTATTTTAGTTCTTTACTCCACCTGAAGAGTATATGCCCGCGAGTCGAGTACAGACAACAATTCACTAGTTTTATTTCCTTTACTTCGCCGAGAAGAAAAGAGATAGATCTTCGAACATCAGTGGAAACTCGATGCGTGTGACTTCAAAACTAGACACATCTATTTCACAGTTGCCTGGAATGTGTCAAGTTGAGCACTATGAAAGGGAAAATCATCAGGTTCGACGTAGTAATTTCGAAATAATGACATATCTGTGATATTTTCTGAATTCTAAACAATTTTATTTTCAATTATATCGACGCCTAAACTCCAAAGTGTTTGTGAAAAGTGCGAATAAACCCGCTAGATAACGTGAAATTTCCTATGATAGTTGGCTAATATAACATGGCCGCCTAAAGACGACTACATTACATGCCTTTTGTTGTGTAAAATTGTATTTTCATAAAAATTATGGAGCTGCGAGTCGGTAACAAATATAGGCTTGGCCGAAAAATAGGTTCGGGCTCCTTTGGAGATATTTATTTGGGTGAGTTTTGACGTTTTTATTGACATTTTTTAGTTGTAAACAAAAGGTGCTCAGATCGAAAATTGTCGAATTTGCAATACTGAATGTTATACTTTCCTCGTTGCAGGAACTAATATTTCGACCGGGGAAGAAGTAGCCATCAAATTAGAATGTATCAAAACACGACACCCACAACTTCATATAGAATCAAAATTTTACAAAATGATGCAGGGCGGAGGTGAGTAGTTTTTCATGTTTTCAACACCATAAATACCAAATTTTTTCCATAACTAATCGGTGCAAGGAATAAGCATTGGATATTATATAAAGAATTTTATTAATCATGAACTTTCCTGGTGTCGAAATCATTTCAAGGAAACAGGTGTTAGCTGTTAACTAGTTTTCTTTCACCACATTTTTTTGTATTAAATTCGTGCTTTGAAGTTTCAGAAATAACTCCTATTGAAATGAAAACTTCATTTCAAGGAGGATTTCATAAAAACCCTACTTATGATAATTTGAAAATATCTAAGATCCTACAAGCAAATCACAAGAGCTTTGTCAAAAGTTTTCCCAATATTTACTGTCATACCCTACTCGAGAGGGTAAAAACTTTTTCAGTAGGTGTACATTTCAGTATTTCAGTATCAGTCTAATTATCATCAGTACCCCTTCAGTGTCTGTTTCAGTACTTCAGTCTCAGTAAAATATTTTCAGTATAATATTTAAACCACAACAGTTTTAAAATGTTTTATTTTACAGCAAACTAGTAGGTACATCGTTTGTGTCACCTCCGTTTTACAACCTTGACACTTCTTTTTCTGGGGGTTGAGTCCTCAGCGATGATGCCAAGCCATCACAATTCTCACTTATGATACAATTTGTATTGAGTATTTTTAGTATTTTATCAGTATTTGCATTGCCCATACAGTATTTGGTTCAGTATTCATCATTATAATCTCCAGTCACTTCAGTACCGTTATCATGGGCTAAATTGTTGACGTGTTTTTTTGTCAGCTTTACTCGTTACGATTCTACTTTAATGATTCCGAAAGTCTGTTCAATGTGATCTTTAGAGATTGAATTGTTTCATTTTGCAAAACATTAATAGATGACTAATGAGAAGTTGAAACTATTGACCATACAGTTATATTGGGCCATCAAGTACATTTGTATTTAGAGTTCCGTGTTTAGGGGTTTTCAAGACCATAGAAAAAGGTGAAAATTGGTTTGGAATTGACACACAAGTCTCACAGTAGAAGGGAACCCGTGAGAGAATAGAAAAAATATATTGAACTGTCAGGCGCCCAGACCTCCCAAAAAAACAGTCGAATGAATATTAGCATAATCCGATTCAATTGAAATTTGTGACAATACATTAAAAAATTTTAGATGATGAAAATTGCCAGACGAAATTTTTAATTTATGGTTGAATTTTATGCGGAATTATGGATGTTTTCTTAAAATTTGAGAACTTAAGATGGCGGAAGAGTTGTGTTATTTATGGTCTGATTCTCTTCAGATTCGGTAACAGTGGGTTTCTGGGAGGAGATTATGGACCTTTAAAAAAATGCCGTATTACGATTTTAGGATTAAATTGATTGATTGATTAGGATTAAATTGACTAAAAAGAATTGAAAAAATATAAACAAAAAGGTACTTTCTGAAGACTAGCACTAAATGCACTGAAAAGGGAAAATCAAATATTTGTTAGATATGTTATTCTGTTTCTGTTTCATTCGCTACATTAGATGTATGTTTATGAATCATTTGTTAACATATTTGAGAGCTTGCTGCGTGATGTCTTCAGTTTAATCACTGATATAAGAATAGAAAAATTTACGTCACACACCTTCTAAATATTGCTATTTCTTCTTTTTAGTGCATCTGATTAGAAGCTTCAAACTTGATATCTGGTTATGATATATCTGGTCTACTGAAAACGATAGTTAAGGTGGATTTAGTCACGTTTTTTTTTTAGCAATAGCAATAGAAATAAGAATAGCAATAAGCGTAAGAATAATTATGTACTGAACCTATTTTATACAATGAATACCTATTTTATACAATTTTACTTTGTTTCCCCTTTTGATGTTGAATTATAAAACAGCACTTTGATTTATTTGTAAGTTTGACGTTTTCAACAATTTGGTGTAAAAAGTTCATTATTTATTTGATTTTTTTCTACAAACATTTGTTGTAATTAAACCGATTTCTGAGCTTGTAATAGTAAGTTGAGGGAAGTAAATCGAATATGACATTACGGTTATGACATACCGCTATGTTAGTTTGACATAAAAAGTCAGAATCATTTGTTAGCAGAAACAAAATAAGAATCCATAGTCCACTAAGTATTTTACTTTGTTACTTTAATAATACTCCCCTTTCTTTTACCAAGAGGCCAAAATTTTTTTTTTCAATGCCAACTTAATGGTGACGTTTAAATATATTTTTTTTTGCGGAAATAGAAAATATTGGCCATAAAAACTGTAGGCAACCCTAGATTTTTCATGTGTATGTCAACATAGAATAAATTAAATTTAATTTTGAATATAAGATTATTGTGCGCCTTTGTATAAATTATTATTTTGCTATTGTGATACCTCGTTATTAGAAACAATGAATGCTATGAAGACACTTTGCCACATTGATTTGAATATTCTGAATCATACAGAATTTACATAATCAATATTGGAAACAAAAGGAGTCCAACAGGTGATACAGGGTGAATCTATTCAATTTATGTAGATGTAGCTTCACTTAGTAATTATTTTGCACATTTTAGTTAGCCCAAAAACTTGAATCTAAAGTCATATTTTATTTTAAATAAAATTCTGTAAGGCAAAAGATATGTGTTACTCTTTTTCTTATTCAGCACATATTCATCCTACTCTTCAATTTTTTTGGCAATTAGGTCTTTTGTTTTGTATCCTTTCTTCGTTGAATTTTGGCAGCTAGTTTATGTTAATTTCCTAAAGTTTGCCAAAAAAATTTTAAGATTTGAGACTTTGACTTGGTTGACAAAAGGAACATTGGTCACGAAACATTCAAAAATAGCTAAGAGGGTGGAGGTGAATCAGATTATTTTTCATTCTTCAATCGATTTTGCCCACCCAAAATACAATATTTTTATTTATTTATAAACATGTTATTGGCCAGTAAACAGAATTAATTCTGCTGATATGGCCTACAGATAGAAATTATAATAAAATAATATATAGTAATAATGAAATATAACAAAAGATAAATGTTGGGAGAAATATAGATATAATTTAAAATATAGAGTGTATATAACTATCGATAGTAAATAAACGGATTTAGTAGTTCTTATTACAGCCCTCAGACAGTTAAAAAAATCGGACGATTGGCTAACCAGATGTTTGCTTGTTCAAATAATTTTGTTTCATACTTTTTTTTATACAGTTTTATGGTGTTTGTGATTTCTTCTGGTAGTTTTTATTGCTGAACTCTTCTATACATGTTTATATCTCGATATTTTTTGTTCTCATATATTTTTGTTGGTCTTTATGATTTTTTCCTGTTTAATAGTTATCCGTTTCTCCTCCTTTTTCTAGGCTGATATTGCATTTAATAAATTCGTTCAGAATTCCATGTATAAATTTAACTTGCCCATTTTGAATGATTCGTTATACTTTTAGAGATTAGTCGATGTAAATTATATTAAGTCTGTATTGATTTCTTTTGTGCTCTTCCAAGTTTACGAATTGAGAGTTTTGATGCATTGCCCCTGCATGGGTGTGATTCTATAAGGATGTGAAACATACCTTTTTTGAAATTGGACTTTAAATATTTTGTACATTTCAATGCACCCACCATTGAAGGCTATTTTCGTCACTTTTTTTATATTATTTGCACACTCAAGTTTATTGTCAATCAATAATCCTAAGTATTTATAGGCCACAACTTACTTTACTACAGTATTGTTTATATGCAATTTTTTGTCTCCTTCGATTTTATTTTTGTGTTGTTACATACCAGTGTTTTCTACATTTAATGCCAATTTATTGATATTTGTTTAGCCAATGCTTCAGGATAATCATTTGAATAAACTGTATCGTCAGCAAAAGCGAAATATCTTGCACATAATTCTACTGTTTTTAAAGAATGTTGATACGCAATATGTAGTATATAGGTGCCGCTGGGGCACACTAATGTGTATATTGTATTCATCACTTTGATTGTCTTCTGAATGTGGGTTTCATTGTATGAATAAAAACTGATCCACAAATATATCATTCATTGGTACCATCTCTATGACTGAATATATTTATTTTTTGGAGAAAGGGATGACTCCCGTTAAGCCAGTAGAATCACTTTTGAATTTTATTTTTTTCCTGGACATAATTTAAGGCTTATTTTAGGGTGATAACCTATTACAATTTTTTTGCCTGAGGTAGGGAAAAATCATTGGCTCTGTTAGTTTAATGTTGAGCTGGCGGAACCCAATAAAAAATCTGATATTTATGAGAAATCCAACTGAACCAAAATTAAAGGCTCATAATGGGCTATGTTTTAATCCAATTTATTTTTTAATACTGGTCTGCTAGCTTTATCGCAAAACAAGCAGAACCTCCTCCTTCACTAACGAATAACTTGGGAACAAATCTTCAACGTAATTTTTGGCTCTTCTTTAGGCTCTAACCTGAATATATAAGGAATAAGTTGACCCTAAACGACATATTGTCCATAAAACACAAATATTCCTCGACTAATTTGATTGATGATTTGCAAATTCACGATTCTTTATATTTAGCAATGTTATTCTTTATTCCAGCTATTGATAGATTTTTTGCCTTTGACACAACTTTAGGCTTGTTTTGGTTCTTAGTAGGGACGGTCCTTGAACCGTTCGAAGTAGTCACACAGTCGTTTATTGAAAACGGACCCGGACAAAATCTTTCAACGCTACGTTTGTCCTACTCTTTAGAACCGATTCGGAATCGTTCTGGCTTCGAACCAAAACAAACCTTGTAATATTTATCATCAAGTTTTCGAAAAAATATTCACACATTATATTCGTAATTTTTCTGCTGATGATTTGAACAGGATATAAGCATCTTGAAGAATGGCTTTTGATATAACAGGTTTTGTTATCTTAACCGTGAGCCTGGCAGGACCTCACCTGAATTTCCACGGAAATTACTTTTACAGAATAACTTTAGGCTAATTCCACGCTCGTTTGTTACTTTATCGAAGAATGTTTTGTTCATCATTAAACATTTTCATTTCATTTAGTAAAAATCCGGACCCACTACATTTACCAATTGGATGTGATCTATTGAAGGTATGTTGAAAAATATCATTCAAATTCACTTTATAAATTGTTTAGAACATTATTCTCAAATGGTTTTTTGAAGGGCTTAGTAAAAAAAAGGAAAGAAACGGAACCCTTATAAGATCAATGACGCGTCTAGCTAATAATCATATAAACATTAAAGAGGGGGCAAATTGAATACTCGTTTTTTCAAAATTATATGTATCATGTGGGGTATCATTTCGAAGGGAGTTTTATGAGAAACACAAATTTTTTTCATAATTTAAAATAACATAAATTTTTTTTTTTTTTTTTTTTATGTTTTGGTTCCCACGAAAAGGGATATCCTGTAATGTTCAGAGAACATCGTGGGAACCAAGGGAAAGAAGGTAGGAGTTGGTGTTCTTCTTAAATTTCTGGAGGTTGTATGCCTCGGGGAACACCTCGGGGCAATGAGCTCCAAAGCCTCGCTGTTCGTTGGATGAACGAGTCTTTGGAAAGTGATGTTCTGCAGGTCTCCAAAGTGACCACGAAGGGGTGTGATGACTGAACTTGACGGGTTAGTCTCGAAGAGACTGCCAAAGCAGGAACGATTGTTGATATTTCAGAAGAGCATAGCCCATGAAAATATCTATAAAATAGAGACAAATCGCCAACTTTTCTACGGTGTTCCAGACAAGTGAGCGAGTTTGTAGCGAGGCATCACCGACGAGCAATTGCCCTTTTTGGACAGAATCCAATAGCCTCAGGATATGTTTAGGTGCGCTCCAAATATGGGAACAGTATTCCAGGACACGTCGGATCTGTGCCTTATAGATCAAAAGCAGCTGGGTGGGGGTGAAATAGCTCCTGGCAAGAAACAAAAACCAAGTTTTGGGATGCACTTTTGGCAATGGACCTCACGTGATTTTCCCAGGAAAGGTTATTGCTGATAGTAATACCAAGCATCGATATGGATGACTTCAGTGGTATGGTTACTCCTGACAAAGTTATGTTAGGCACAGTGAGATCGACTTTTCTAGAGAAAAGAAATGCTTGTGTTTTGTTTGCATTGAATTCTACCAAGTTATTAGATCCCCACTCGAGAATTGTTGCTAAGTCCATATTTATATTATTAACATTTCTTCCTCGTTCATTTCTGGTTTCACGGGCTGATATAGGGGCCCTGGAAGAAAGCGGTATGGAGGGTACTATCATCGGCAAAGCTGTGTACTGGACATGAAGTTGCTTATAACAGGTCGTTGATGTGAAGTAGAAATAGTGTTGGTGCGAGAATAGATCCTTGCGAACACCAGCATTTATGAGTAGAGTGTCAGATGAAACTCCATCGACCACTACATGGAGAGACCTGTTTGAGAGAAAACTAGCAAGCAGAGAACACAGCTGAGGGGCAAGCCATAAGCGGAAGATTGGCGAGAGTCCCTGGTGCCAAACTCGATCGAACGCTTGGAGATATCTAATGCCACAGCTAAAGTTTCTCCATACTTTTCAATAGATAGCTGCCATATATGTGAGGCGTAGCGAGCAGGTCACCAGTTGATCTCTGATGGCGGAAGCCATATTGCCTATCGTTGACAATTCCTGAGTCTTCCAGATATTTCATGAGCTCCATGTTGATGGCTTTTTCCATGACCTTTGAAATAATAGATAGCAGTGAGATAGGTCTGTAGTTGCTAGGTAGGGCCTTTTGCCTTTTTAGGGACTGGCTGTACTCTTGCAATTATCAATTGGACGGAAATACCCCCAAATTGTAAGAGTGGTTGAACAACTTGCAAAGAACAGGTGTTAGTTAGGGCACATTTCTTGAGAACAATCGGCGGGATTCCGTCAGATCCACAGGCTTTGTTGGTGTTGAGACCCAGCAAAATCTTTCTGATAGATGCGTGCGAAAGGTGATCTCGGGCATGTGACTGTCAATAGGTGTAATGTTGGGGTTGTTTTCCGATGAATCCAGAGGGAATTTCCAGCAAATAGGTGCGCAAAGATATTGGCTTTTTCCTGGGCAGTCGTTGCTAGTGTTCCATCTTCTTTGGTTAGAGGAGGAAATGAGCTGGAAGTGAAGTTTCTTCCCACAGCTTTGGCGAAAGACCAAAATGAACGGGATCCGTTAGGACATTCAGCAAGTTTTGGTCTTATTTTGGCATTGTGGGCATCTTTTGAGCATTCTATTGTCTCTTTGCATATGCCTCTAGCCTCGACATATGCTGCTCTGGTCTCAGGGCCCGGATTTTTTAGCCATCGATGGTATGCTGCCTGTTTGGAAGCCACAGCTCTAGAGCAGTTTCTGTTAAACCAGGTCTTATCGGATGATGTTCTTCTTCGGTATTCGGTATGTAGGTTTGCATCCCCAACATGATGATTTCAGAAATTGTCTCAGCACATCGTGTTGGATCTACTGAAGAGAAACAAACTCTCTTCCATGGAAACGCTGAGAAAAACATACCCAGTCGGCCGAATTGTAATGCCACATGAGACGGGGTGGTATTGTGCAGCTCGATGGTAAATGGAAAGAGCATGTTGTGGAGATGAGGGTGTGATCAGAGTTTCCAAGTGGGGCACAAACTTCTATTCTATACGGGTCAGGATTGGTGGTGAGGAAAAGATCTAGTGTATTGGCAGACTGGTTGTTGACATCAGGGATGCGGGTTGGTAGCTCGACCAGTTGTTCTAGACCATGAGTGATGGCGAAGGCCTCGGCTTGAAGACCCGCATCATCTGTTTTGTTAGAGAATTTGAGCCAGGCAGCGTTATGTACATTAAAGTCTCCCATGATTATGGTTTCAGCTGTTGGATGGTTCTCCTGAATGTAGTCCAGTTTGAGTGATAAAAACTCAAAGAGGTCGTTATATGAAGGTTCATTAGGTGATAGGTAAAGGCAGCAGAGGAATTTAGTCAGTTTGGTATCAGATAGCTTGAACCACATCACATCAAAGTCTTTCGGTTCCAAACTCTCTTCACGCTGGCATGAAAGGTTAGCCTTAGCGTAAAGTCAGACTCCACCTTTGAACCTGAATCGAGAATGGAGTTCGTAACCAGGACAAAGCATATGGACCTTGTTGGTGGACGAGTTTACTTGTGTTTCTGTTAGAGCCAGAATATCCGGTTTTTCGTCTGTAGGTGATGGTGGACGTCATTGATGTTCTTGTTGAGTCAGCGGATGTTGCAAAATTAATCTTTAATGTTGAGTCCCTCGAGTACCTCTCGCCCGGAAATCCGAATGGAGAGGTATTTTGCTTCCGGAGTGTTTTACTCTAGGAGACTTCATCATTATTACTATTAGGATGCACCTGAAAATAAAGTAGGAATTGGGGAAAAGGAAAGAGGGAGACCGGAAAGTATCGACCGAACACTGAAACATGGAATGATCCATTTCACAGCACACAAAGTCGATATGGTGGTATTTCACCGGGCGATGAGACCATCTTCCACCTACCTATATACAAAAATAACTGAAACTAATGGATTTAAAATAGTAAGGAAGCCATGGAATATAACGCGTTACTTAAATATAATAGGAAAATCCTTTACGAAAACCTCTTCGTTTGAGTAGAACTCACACTTGACCTCTATTTTTAACCGACGAAATCAAAAAGAAGGAGGTTCTCTAGTCGACGCGTATATATATATTTTTTTATGTATGACCACGCATAACTTTTTACAGAGTAGTTCGATTTCGATGATTCTTTTTCATTGGATAGGGTGTACTTCGAAGTTGGTCCCATTTGAACAAAAAAATCCATCCCTAAGGGTAGCAAAATGGAGGATATTGATCGTTCACCCTCTGAATTTTGGTCCGTTAACCGATTCTATCAGGCATAACTTTATACTGGGTTTTCCGATTTGGATGATTATTTCTTTATTAGATAGGGTATACCTCATAGTTGATAATTTTTCAATTTGGAATGATATAATCCACCCCTATGGGTAGAAAAATAGGGGATGATTGATTTTTCACTTGTGAACATTGGCACACATATGTAGATGACATTGACAGATTGCTACTGTCATTATTTTTGTTCTCCTACATCCGTCACAATAATTACATTCTATGAAAGGATGGAATTATATACAAAGTGCTGGAATAAACTAACTAGAACTATCAAAATAATTTATATTTTATAACAATAAATAATTAAAGTAGATAATCATATTATTCAACTGTTATTAGTTGAAGTAAGGTGGGTAAGTAAGGATTTTGGAAGTAATAAAAAATTAAATAGGTAGTAATTAGTAGATTTCAGCGACAAAAAATTGAAAAAGAATAACTTTTTAACAAAAAATTAAACCGCCGAAAAAATCAACTGAAAAGCAAAAAATAAAATAAACCTTTTTAGTCTTAATGATAATTGAGCTCCTAAACTAATGTGAGTAATTAATTTTGAGTCGGCGCCAAACAAACTAGATTTTTTCTTCAAAGTAATATAATGATCTTCGATAATTGTTTGTTACTCATTAGGAGCTCAATTATCATTAAGACTAATACTAAGACTAAGAAGGTTCATTTTATTTTTTGCTTTTCAGTTGATTTTTTCGCCGGTTTAATTTTTTGTTAAGAAGTTATTATATATACTGGGATCTGCTAGGTTAACCGTGAGGCTGGCAGGACCCCAACTGAATTCAAAATTACAAATTCATTTATTACCCTATCGAGAAAAAAAATGCTCGTCATTTGAAAAACATACGGACATTATTTTCATTTAGTAAAAGTCTATACAGGGTCGCTGATATGTATGGAAACTGTCGATTATTTCCTAAAGTAAGATAGCTAGCGAAAAATGTTGAAGACACAAAAGTTTTAGGGTTTTTTAAATCATTAAAATTAAGTATACAGGATCAGTCAAAAAGTCATGACGAAACAAAGTTGCTTTTTCTTTAATGGAACACCCTGTATATTATTCCATATTTCAATTCTTCTCAAAATTCTAAATAAAATTGATTTAGCACATCATATCCTAAATTTAACCGTTTTCGATATATTGAATTTTGAAAATAACTTTCTTATAATTGTATAAAAATATTTTAGTCCATCAAGTTTATAGTCAATCAAGTTACCTTTGAAAGTTTATAGCTCCATAACAATGCCGCATCGTTCTTTTGTCTAACAGTGATGATCTTGACAACACATGTCAAAAAAATACATTTAGTATGAATAATTTTCGCGCAAAAATGGCACGTTTAAGTGAAACCGAGCGTATTGGTGATAGAAGACGAAGTTGTGACCAAGTAGTGGACATTTTTAATGAATTGCATCCCAACCGGGAACCTCTTTCTAAATCAACCGTTCAATAACAATGCAGCGTTTTCATGAAAGTGGATCAAAAAGTGGAAGACCAGTAATCATTACAAATGAAGAAAATTCTTTGAATGTCATGAGGGCTTTAAATCAACATTAAAAAAAATTGAAAACTGCAAAAATTCCATCCATATAGAATTAATTTGTTACAAGAATTGAGTGAAGACCATTTTGATCAACTTGTCAACTTTGTCAACCACATATTGTTTTCTGACGAATCTACATTTTGTTTAAACGAGCACGTAAACCGACACAACTGTAGGTATTGGTAAGACCAGAATCCACATTGAATGGAGGAAGTTCACATTCAACAACCACAAAAAGTAAATGTTTGGTGTGGCATTATTGGTGGACACGTCATAGGACCTTATTTTATAAACGGAAATTTTAACTCTGAACGATATTGATTACTTTTGCAAGAGCATATTATTCCAGAGCTAGGACGATTATTCCCGAACAATAACAATCCCCAAAGAGATGTTATCGGTCTACCCAGTGAGCTACGAACAATCCTCAACCCACAGAACATAGATAGAGTAGTTACCTTTCTGAAATATATAAATGTATTTTGTGATATATAAAATGTATTGAACCCCGCTAATAACTCAAATGGTTGATGCGGATAAACTTGAAATAAAAAAAAAAAAAGAATCCCAATTTGCCGACAGAACAAATATGGTTTCAACAAGATGGGGCCTCCTCCACATTTTGGACGTATGGTACGGGCATATCTAGATGAAACTTTTCCTGATAAATGGATTGGAAGCAGGGGGGCAATTGAATGACCAGCTGTCTTCCTATATGACCCCACTTGATTTTTTGGGGTTACATAAAAAATGTAGTCTACAAAAATAGGCCGCAAAATATCGAAGAGTTGCAAGAAATGAAAAGGCATGATGACATGATTTTAGATTCATTACAAAATTTTGTTCAGCGAATTCATTACTGTCAGGTTTAAATGGTAAACACTTTGAGCACTTTATTAAATAGAATTCCAAAGAAAATATTTGTTGTTTATTAAAAGTTTTTTTTTCTGGCACAACTATTGTTTTTATAAAATATCCAGGATATTCATTAAAACATGAATTTTTTCGTTTCATGCATTTTTATCAACCCTGAACAATTATGCTTTTTATTTTCTCTAAAAAAATTTTAATAATCATATCCATAATACTCCCTTGTGTGATTTTCATAATAAATATCCATCATTTCGGACTTTTTCTCTAATAAATTTGAGAGTAGTAAAAAGTTATTTTCAAAATTCGATATCTTGAAAACGGTTAAATTTATGCTATATCAATTTTATTTAGAATTTTGAGAAGAATTGAAATATGGAATAATATACAAGGTGTTCCATTAAAGAAAAAGCAACTTTGTTTCGTCATGACTTTTTGACTGATCCTGTATACTTTATTTTTCTTTATTGTAATAGATTTTAAAAAACCCTAAAACTTTTGTGTCCTAAGATATCAGCGACCCTGTATACATCTATTGCATTATGGTGAAGATGACCTAGGCCGGTGGAATATTTTGAGATTATTCATTGCAGTCGTTCCCTATGTCCGAAATGTTTCACTTTCAAATATGCAGGATGCCAAAGTTGGGCGAATATTCCATTAAAAATTAAAGACGGACATTTATTTTTGCGTAGTCGATTGTTTACCATGTTGAGGATTGAAGTTCAGTCCAGAACCTTCAACCATGTAATTTTTCGTAGTTTTTAATGAGGGCAGATCAGGGCCGGATTAAAAGGTGTGGAGGCCCTGGGGCAACAAAGGAGTGGAGGCCCCTAATTATTTTTCAAACAAGTTTTTTTTTTCTTATTTATTGCGGAACAAATCAAATTATTTCGACACGAGCATATGTAGGTATAATAAAATACAAGAAATAAATTAAATTACAGCGTAAACGAATGGATTCTTGCGAGCTTTTTTCGACGAAAAATCATTGATGATTTCGGTCAAATCCAGCATCCGGAGAAAATCATTCTCAATGCTAAGAAGCGATAACTTTGATAGGCGGCTTTGTCTCATCGTAATTCGCCTATTTTTTTCATTTTGGAAAATGAGCGCTTTTCAGTGCAATTTGACATCATCACATTCTCAGTTGTAATATCACAAGAGAGTGAAAATAATTCGACAGATTTTCGAAAACTTGTTGCCAGGCAATAGACAAGAGAGACCAACTGGCTCGAGTGGCTATTGCCAACAAGTTTGAGAAAGAAATCTAGATAATTATTTTCTACTATATCGAACTCTCGTGTGGTATTCTTTAGATTATTTTTTGATGTTACGATCATAAACACATTTCCTTGCAAAATTATATAATGTACTTAACCGGTTTTGATTTATTTCACACTTTTAATGCGAATTGATGACAGACGTCAAATTAAAAATATAGGTTGTCAGACAATAAAAACAAAATACCTCAAATTATTCCCGCGACAATTTTCTAGGTAGAATATTCCCACTATTGATTGGCCAAAACGTATATGAATTATTTGAATTGAACGTTTCCATTGGTTACTAGCAATGTCAAAAATAATCACTGTAATTTCAATGTTTGAGAATGTAGCTCTGAAATTTTTGTTTTTAAGAATTTGATAGTAGAACATCTTAGATTGGTCTTTTTGATAGTCCTTTTTCAGAAGGATTTACATTTGTTGCGGAATGTCATCCTTCTCTTAGACTCACACTTTCAGATTTCGGGGATTTCTCTTTACAAGCGCGCCACTCAGCGGACACTTGTCAACGCCAATAAATAGGAAAAACAGTTATAGACGGGCAAAGTGTTTGTAGAATCGGCAGAAAAATAGTCAACAGAATTTGAACTTTTGTTCTATTAATGAATGCGCACAGGGCTCTTATAAATAATTTGATGCAATCATATTCATAAATTGAAATATTATTTTCTTTTGCTTATGATTATTGAATTTCATTGTGTATCTAGATCGCTTGTGTCATTCGAAGAATACATCGACAGAAAATCCTTCATTTAATAAAAAAAAATGTATATATATTTTTTTAATTCAATTGTTTTTACAGCTAATTTTGATACGATATAATATTTTGTATAATAGTATGATGTTTTACTTGGTGATTGTTTCTCGCATATACACATGATTCATCAGATCGAAGATTAATATTAACCATGGATTTTGACAAGAATACGAAACATGTTTTTGAATGTTTAAAACGAAAAATGAGAGGAAAAAGTGGGAGAACTGCTCTTTCGTTGTCAGATTTTTTATATATAATTTTGCATATCCTTCGGTATTTGTTAGGAAATTTTACCTAAAAATTTATATTGTGGAGGCCCCTCTCTTGTGGAGGCCCCGGGTCTGCAGCCCCGTTTGCCCCCCCCTTAATCCGGCTCTGGGGCAGATGAAAATGCCCGGCGTAAGAAACTATTTCTTTGATTGAATTAACATTTGTGAAGGACACCAAAAAAAGCTAGGGCCGGATCTGACTCGGAATGTTCTGCGACTGCATCTTCAATCAAGAGTTCAAAATTTACATAAGAATGACGACTATTATCAGTTGAATAGCAACGGGCGTTTTTGTGTTTTGGTCAATGTTACATAATATACATATAATAACTTATATAATGCTAATATGTTTCTCAAATTCGATTTGTTTACATTGAATTTGCATAGCACATAATCCATATGGAAAACGTTGGATATATTTCGTAGAGATGAAAGTGAAAACGAATTAATAATTTCAGCGGGATTCTCGGCTCACAGACTCCAATCCATTGAAAATATTGGAAATTTGAAAAAAAACAACTAAAATTTCTTTCAGACAGAACATGTTTTTTCAATAACATTTTGTGTTTTTATGATCATTTGTATTTATTGAATTATTTCATTGGAACTTTCAACTGAAAAGGGGTATAGGAAGAAAAATAATGTTAATTAAATGTATTGTAGAAAATTTAAATTATTCAGAAGTCATCCCATACTGGGGTCGATTCTATCGAGAGATAATTTAAATCGTTTTGATGTTTTTTGACATGTTTCTCATTGATTGCAGAAAAACTTTTTTAATTCACAGACCCATCAGTTTGGTATCTGTATGTGCTAAAATCATGGAGAAAATAATTGTAGACGCTCTTTTACACTTTCTGCTTGACAATGGTATAATTCCCATACCCCAACATAGCTTTATGGAAGATCAACGAACCTGTTACATTGCCTGGACAAATGGAGTCGACTCCCACAGAACAAACTGCTCCATAAACTTGATCACTTTGGTATTAGAGAAAAGCTCCTCAACTAGATCGCAGATTTTTTTTCTGCAGGGTCCTCAGAGTAAGAGTTGGTTTTAGCTATTCTTACTTTTATCAAGTCATCCTCGGTGTTCCACAAGGTTCTGTTTTGGGAACCACTCTTTTTTTAACCTACATTTCGGATATGCCTGCCGTACTCCATTCAGACTATACTTTCTATGCCGATGATAGCAAATTCTTTGGTAATCATGCCGAATTCAGTCTAAACTAACCTCTGTGCAAGAGTGGTGCGAAACTTGGAATATACCTCGGAATATTGACAAGTGTTGCATGTTACATGTCGGATCGAATAACTCAACTTTGGATTACCACCTGAACAACAGAACAATTCCTGAGGTAGACAATCATAATGATCTTGAAGTTATTTATATTCAACCAAAAACAAGGCCAACAGCAATATTTACCTGCTAAATAAATGCTTCCATCCACTCCACCTAGAATATGATGAACAAATTTGGTCCCCTTAAAGACATTCCAATGCTTGAAAGGGTTCAAGGCAACGCCACCCGGATGATAAGAGGATTCAAACGACCGATATTTCGCCTCAATCTATTCTATTTGAGCGACAGACGTTCTAGGGGCGATACAATCCTTAAGCCGGGATCCAACGGCGCGTGGAGTGTGTAGTCTCTTGTACGCCGGCAGTGTTGGCGGTAAATTTTTTAATAATTTATACTCATTTGCTCTTCAATTCGCTTCCAGGCATCATGCATTAAATTCCTGTTTTTATGGTTTGGATCCCGTGGGTTCCAAATAATCGGTTCGGCTTCATAGAGGCATAAAAATTCTAACACCACTTCGTTCGACCATGGTGAAAGTTACCACGGCCACAGTTTATAGCTAAAGAATCAGTTCGCTCACTTGGCGTCGGCACTTTGATCTTTATGTTCCCGTTTGTACACTGCGCAACTCTGATTTTTATCCCTCTCGCATACCGCGTGTTACTGTGTTACTAATACTGACATTTTTCGTATACTTCGAAGAGCGATAATCGCGTACAGTCTTCTGCGCATCCTGAATTCTTTCCCTGGACTGGATGTTACCTTGGAACATGCATTTGGGCCAAGTGAGCTAACTGCTTCTTTAGCTATAAACTGTGCCACGGCATTGACAGTACCACGCGCCTAGCCGCGTCGTTGGAGCGGTATACACGTGTTGAGCGCCATCGTCCGAGCTCCTTTGAACCGTGTTCATTTACCGACAGACGACGGGACTCACCGCGCCGACCGAAGATCGCCAAGCCTGCCCTATCCGACGGCGCGTGAACTTAGTCCAGTCATTATATACATTTGAAAATGAACCGAGAAAGCCAAATTTTGGATATTACGTGGGAGGTGGTTAGAAAAGCTTAAGTTCAAATTGTCGACCAAAATAACCTTGTGCAATTTCCGCCATCTTGAAAAAACCCTTAAATTCATCATTTTTCATCATAACTCGGTTCCCCGTTGAGATACGAAAATTTTTATGGAATACTTGTTGCTCTTTTCACGATCTACAATTAAGGTCCCATACATTTTTCACGTATCGATCGTCATTTTCGAGATATCGATCAAAAAGATCAAAAATTTGTGGTGAAATTTTTTTTTTCACTATTTACTTTTTTCTGGTGAAAGATATCGAAAAATGTTTGAAATAAAACTTGTAGAGCGTGTCCAGACCTACAAATTCATATTTCATTTCCGACAAAAATTACGACCTCTAGCGCGCCACAAAGTCAGTAAAACTGTGCCCGGTTTTCATTTAGCCGCTCGCTCGGTTGTATCCACACGTCAAAATGGATGGAAAATGGTTCAGGGAATTATTGCAATACAAAAAAAATTCATAAACCAGCCAAATTATAAATCAAATACATGAAATTTATTGATGAAATAATTTTTATGCAGCAAAAATAATGATTACAGGTGGTAATTTTTTTCACACGTTTTTCGTCGTTCGGATGGTCCTGGCTGTTCAAGTTCCTCCTCGGTAGACTCTTCGAGTCGTGAAACCTCTTCAATCGCAGGAAATGATGTTGTGACGGTCGAAAAATTGTAATCATCGTCAATCAGAGGTTTTTTGCAAATGAAACAATCACCCATTTTCACACAATTTTTCAAACACGTACGCTCGCTTCAAAAGACTCGAGACAACTGACTGGAATGCTACGAATAAGGAGCAGATGTTCCGGCACGAACACGAAAAAAGGGTCTTTTATACCTGACCCACGCCCAAACTCTTATACCTGACCCACGCCCAAACTCTAACGGCCGCATAGTGACGCGCTCTATGGCGTCTCGCCATAGAGCGCGCCATGGAGACGCGTCGGGCGCGCTGGGGCCGACTTTGTGGCGCGCTGGAGGCCGTAATTTTTGTCGGAAATGAAAAATAGGAAATTTGTAGGTCTGGACACGCTCTACAAGTTTTATTTCGAACATTTTTCGATATCTTTCACCAGAAAAAAGTAAATAGCGAAAAAAAAAATTTCTCCCCAAATTTTTGATATTTTTGATCGATATCTCGAAAACGACGATCGATACGTGAAAAATGTATGGGACCTTAATTGTAGATCGTGAAAAGAGCAACAAAAAAGTATTCCATAAAAATTTTCGTATCTTAACGGGGAACCGAGTTATGATGAAAAACTAAATTTAAGGGTTTTTTCAAGATGGCGGAAATTGCACAAGGTTATTTTGGTCGACAATTTGAACTTAAGCTTTTCTAGCCATCCCCCACGTAATATCCAAAATTTGGCTTTCTCGGTTCATTTTCATTTTTAAGCCGATTTTTCCGACGTAATGACTGGACTAACTGGCAAGTTTGGCGCGAAGGGTGCCACTCCACGCGCCGTTGGATCCCGGCTCAACATACCGCATCTTACATAACGACTTCTACGTAGATCTTGCGCGGTCATTCTTTGACATTGAAACGGGGACCTTTTCGAACAACAGCGCGCCAAGAATATTTCTCCAACAGAATCTTCGCGAAGTGGAATTTCTTATCGTCAGTTGTTGTAACAGCGCCAAGTTCGAACAAAATCGCTAGCGACTCTTTTTTGCGAACAACAAATATGTTCGATAATACTTTTTTTATACTGTTTTTATTTTTTTTATTTCGGTTAGTTCTCTCAATTTCTTTTTGTTTCTGCCTTCCTGGAACTACTTATGTTTGTATACTTTTATATACCGTATTGTTTTTTTCTTTTGGGTATCCCGGTTCATCCTTTCCACTCGTTTGATTTGTTTAATTAACCTATATTCATAACAGTATAGTATTTCTAATCCCAATTGGACCGACATAAAAAGTTTCGTGAAGGATTTCTCTTTCCAATTACCGCCTTGACATAGGCGTCGGTATATTATTTTCCAGTGGCCTTTTTTCAGTTACTTATTCTTACAATCATAGCAATTGATCACCCCATGTAAAAGTAGACACATGTTATCTCAACTGAATTTTATCATTCGTTTCGAAAGGTCTCCAGAAAGCCATATTGATAAAATTATTTTCAATGGATAATTCCTATCCTCACCAACACACGGCACTGATTAGGAAATATTGTGGACTGCGTAAATCATGCGGATTCAGATAACAGATGTCCAATCCAGCTAGCCGAGCTTCTATTACTCAAATATATTTGATAGCGCCTTTACTAATAATCTGGGCAACTAGAGTCACGCGCCAGAACTTTTTTATGATTGTACCAGGAACGCTTTGAAAGTAAAAACACTGGTAGTATATTAATTTCCCATTTGCCGGGCAATGCATATGAACACTCCTCGTAGTGCTCTTATTTTTATTGCCGTTCCAATTGGTATTAGAATAACTATACTAGAACATGTAAACAAATTGAAGGCTATTTTGTATTCTTTGGGGTATGAGGGACATAAAAATAGGAAACACGCATGATTTTATTTTTCTTAGTACAATTCTAAAAAATTTAAATTTTGTGAAAATGATTTCTCAAATCCCAAAATTTTGTAGAAATTTTCAAGTTTAAAGGTGCTCCTCAATTCAAACTCGATTTGACCTTCACTCGATTAACTTCCCCCAAACACTAGCGCCAATTGTGGTTGTTTCAGGAATATTGATAGTCAATACTATGTCAACCCAAACATAAACTCAACTTCACTTTTGATGTGATGCTTTACAAACAATTGGAAATACTATTTTGATAAAAATGTTAGTACAACATATAAACGAAGGCAGATGAAATTATAGTTGACAGTTCGAAGCAACTAGCGGTAAAACTGTGTGAAATAACGATACATACGTCTATCAGAGGCGCTAGGAGTACGTTTTCGAATGTGATGAAAAAATTGTCGTTTTCAATTTCGAATTATGAAAAACATTAAACGTTTTTTCAATTTCTGATTTTGTGGCTGAGCTTTCTAGGTAGTAATATTTATGTGCAAATCAAAATATCCTAGGAAACGGGTACATGCGTGTTCCCTTTTGCAATGAAACAACTGTAAATGATATAGTCTTGAATAATTCTATTTAAAAAGTATAATAATTATAATATGAAATTAACTATTTTATAATAATTAAGTAATATTAATTATATTGTAATACGTCGCTATATCGTCGTTTGGCGGGAGGCTGGTACCATGAACGACCCGGTTCAGGTGATGTTGGTAGATAGTGGTTGCTCCAGGGTACCCTCATCCTCTATTTGGAGGTCTGGAACAGAAATGCATGAACATTGCCACAAGCAAGATAACCAACCTGGGGGGTGGGTTCAAGTACAACCATATGAAAGTGTGATTATAGTGAATGTTAAGAGTAGATATAGGTTATATCTTCAAGTGATGTTGTGATGGATGACACGTCATCGACATGGGGAACTTCATGATCCTGGTCGTCCTCCGGATCGTACTGCACGATGTTGCTGCAGTTCCCTTCACAATTTGCACACATATTCGTGCAAAAGAGGCCAGCTTTCTTGCAACCGCAGTTCTTCATGCAGGACTTGCGGCACCTGCATGACACAAGACGGAGGAAGTTTTCAGGGAGGTCAGTGGTAGGAATAGGCTGTAGGCCGCTGACAGTTTTCCTCCATCCCCATTCCTCAGGTATCTTTGTGAAGGTGTCCTCGCCCAGCCACAGTTTCACTTGCAGATATACTCGCAATAAATGCTGGCGAGCGGCAGCCCGTGTTGGGGAAGAGTGGCGATGTTTGATGTCGACTTGTAGGTAGATGTCTTGAACATCTTGTATCTCATCTCACTCAATAACATCGGTTGTTTCTGAGATGAGTACAAGGCTGTCAAAAATATTTCTCCAGCTTTTATGAAATCCTCCAAATCTGCCTCAGGGTCTTGGAACATTCTAAGGTAGTGGTGATTGTTGGGCGTCTTCAGTGCTTGTTTTTCCTAGCCCGAACAAGGCACCCGGTTACAGCATGCAAGGAGAATATATGGTCAACCAGGTGTTGATTGAGGGTGGTGCTTGGATGGTACGGCTTGTTGAGTACTTTTCCTCTTCCCGGTTTGGAAAAATCACGTTGGAAGGAGCCTGTAAATTAACTAAGGTCTAGGAGGTCGATATCCTCGACCACGACAGTATCAATCGAATATTTGCATAATTTAAAAATGATTATCCTTCGAGTAATCGTTAAGATCCTCGAGTACTCGTTCAAAAACACACGATGGGTAATTTGTCCTGCAAGAGAATCAATTAAAGACGGGCAATCTGGTAATAACCCTCTTGATTTCAATATAATCCGAACAAAATATAAGATAAGCATTGAAAATATTTGGATTAGTAAATTATAAAATTTGAATACCTTCAACCACATGAATTTGGAATCTTCCCTGAAAACGAGAAAAAAAAACATAAGTTCGACATGGGACGATGTACAATATTCACGGAACATTTTAATTCGCCGAGAATAAATGCCTGGAGATTTGTCAATGTTACTTGGGTGCCCGAAAATCAAGAAATAGCGATTTTCGTAACACTACCTGGCATCTAGACAAAAGAAGGGTTTTTTTTGTAATGCTCTTCGACAAGGAACGTAAATTTCGTCAATTTTCAACTTGCTCTAGCTCCTCATCCTTTGGCCCTGCATCAAAAATGTTTGTAATGAAATGTATAGTAAATTTCGTATATTTTCACTTTGTATGTAATGGCATTGTCATAAAATGCATAGTTTCTAAGTTACCGGGAAAAAACTGAATATGGTGCGAAAATGTCGCTGTTTTTGCGAATATCTTGGAACGCTTCAGGAAAGTTTGTCAGCAAACTTCAAATTTGGATTCGGCACCCCAAAAAACACATAGAAGCGCAGAGAACCGACTACCATTTTACTGGGTTATATGTGATTCTGGGTGTTATGATTGCGGTGAATAACCATTGCATGACCAGCGTCTCAGTCCCCGGAGTCTTGCCAAAAGCTCTTCTGCATGTCATGAAAGACGGTTTGGTTTTATTGCAGATGTGGGCTGTATAACAGGTTAGTTTCTTGCCTAAAAACAGCTCTAAGTATTCTACCTGAACGGCAACTTGTAGTGTTTTACCGAAGAATTAGGGGAGTTTAATGGCTTTCAGATTTCTTTTGCGTGTAGAGGGAATGAATGTAGTTTTGTTTGGGTTTGCCCTAAGGCTTTCCCTGTTGCACCATTATTCCTCTGCTGTCCTCAATGCATTTTGTATCAATTTTCCCTGTACGAGGATGACAAGATCATCGCATACCATTGACTTTAGTTAGGGGTTGTCCAAGATACCCGTGGTTTCCAGGGCATTACTGGGAGGTTCCGTTAAGTTTACTTGGGCGATCCAGACATCCAGCGATACCGAGACCTCTTGTTGAGTATTCTACATGGGGAGGTAGTCACCACTACATCCCATTTCTGCCCCCCAGGGAGTCAGAAATGCGATAGTAGCAAATACTCGCCTAGCGTTATTTTTTAATGAAACAATAAAAAAGTGGGGGTAAATAAATATTGAAGTATTTTCTATCACCAGTCAGATATTTTCACATAGAGCCTACTGTTGCCATTTCACCTATAATTAGCCCGTAGTAATTTCTATCGCCCTGGAAAGAGGTCCAACTACGGATGTCCCAAATAAAATTTTTGTTAGGTATATTTTTCATGTCCTCGAAATATGCGTTATGTTAAATTCGTTCGATGTAAGAACCTACTACAAAACGTAACACCCCTCTTTATGAGTAGGTATAATCGATAATTCCAATTGCCAATTGTTCTCCGATGCAAATACAGTATAATCAGTCACCTGCACAATTTGGCGAGTGGTCCCGTTAATCTAGTGGTGCTTATCGCCACTACTATTATGTATCTATATAGCGAATGAGGACATAATTATAACGTTTGTCAGTGATGACCAAAATGTTGCGATTTCAACTGAAAAAAAGACGGATCGTTGCCTATTTCCCATGCTTCCGTCGTGTACATTTTCCAAGAGTTACAAAAAATATTTACTGAAAATTTACGACCAAAGAGTTTGTAATCATAAAGGAATCGAATTCGAGATTTCGATAAGGACTAAAAACATGACTATATACATGGTGACCCAGCTCCAAGCTCCATAACTTATTTCATATTCATTCATTCATATGCAAAATTAGGAGTAGCTTATAATGAAGATTTCACTAAATTTTGTTGTATTTTGTTGTATTTTGTTGATTAGATATCGCTGTATAACATAATATCTGCGTAAATTTAGCAGCCACATTCATTTCAGCAGCCAAAAAACCAGTGGCGGCGACAACAATGTTTTTCCACTTGTTCCAATTATAATTGGATTTTTCAGAACGCAGTTCAAAGCTAATGATCCCGCTTGGCATTATTTTCGACGCCCAAATTATCGATGTCTATACCATAACATAAAAATAAGAAATCTAGAAATGACATTACAAATTGATGTGCAGAAGATTGTAGGAGCAATGATTGATCTATACAAGAAAATAAAACAGTTTTCACGTAATTTATAATAAAAAATACCTAGCATTTTAATAGTCTAGTAAGATTAAATGATCACTCAACATGAGAAGTTACGAGGGTGTACTAAAAAAATTCCGACCCAACAAAGATATAAGACATTTTTTCTTCAAATTTATTTTTATTTTTCTCCTTGTAAGTCTACACACTTCTCCCACCGATGCTCCCATCTCTTCAAGCCGTCCAAGTAGTATTCAGCGATTTTATATCTCCAAAATAAAGCGTTTACTCATTTTAGATATGCACAGTGTTTTCCTGACTCGTTATTAGCAACCAGAATTGAAATTTACTACTTTATTCATAAATGCGGCGAGTGATTTCTCTTGTCTTCCACTCCTCAAAATACCTACGCATGGAACAGTTCGATGTTCAGTTGTAAGAACCAGATAATCTTGGAGACACTAGTTGGCAACAGTGTTCACATGTTATTCTCAATCTCACTAGGTCACAATGGTGGCCGATACTATTTTGAAAACATAAATACTGTGTCTTCTGTGTGTGTTTTTGTGATAATTTTGATTCGATAAGTACCTCAAAGCTGTATTGACCTCATCTACTAGTTCTGACTTTATCTACCAGTTTGGATATAACGAGGTTCGTTTGTTTTCATCATTTTGAAATTGAATATTTATCTATTGAATATATATCGCAAACAATGTAATCTTTTTGTACATTTACCACACAATCAATTCAACATTCCACATTATTTAAATGTTAGTTGCGTCTGCCATTGCTCTGATCAAGACAACTTAGGTTAGGTCGTTATAAAATGGCATTATACACTCATCATTCACGTGTATGCAAGAGGTTAGGTTACACTCTGTATATATGTATATACACCGTACTAGTTTAAGTTCATGCTCGGTTTAGGATATGTGTTTCCAAAATGAAAAACAGAGTATATCTGTCGAAATGCGTATTCATTTACCTGTGTAATAGTTTATGATCGCTAAATAACTAAAAATAAGCAATTTTAATTTCATTAAGAGCAAGAGTGTCGATTTTTTGCACGTAAGTGTATATAGATGATTTACTTTACATCATTGTCGGCGGCAAGTTCTCTACTTGTCATATCCGGATTTTCCACAATCGCTAACAGTACATCTAACTTTTTCCTCGTCCAATTTAACATTTCGACCTGGTTTAAACTAGTATTTACATGTCCAGTTTCACGAAATTTTGTTCCTATTTTGCTAACTATAGACTGTGAGACGTGTTGACCAGGGTATTTATTATTATTATACATTTCACAAACTTCAGTTTGCGTTCTTGTTTTATTACCGCATCCAATCATAATTAAAATGTCTATTCTTTGAGTTTCGGATAAATGAGCCATAGTTAAATCAAATACACACACAAATATTTTTCAGTACACTGATGTGTGTCAGTAACTTATACATTTCAAAATAACAGTAGTCTACTAGATTGACATAACATTATTTATGTGGGTTTTGTGAATAATTTTTTGGTGTCTTGAACGGCTTTTTCCTGACGTTTAGCAAAACAGATAAGACAATACCTGATTATTTCTTATGGGGTTATTTAAAATCAAAAGAATATTTCAATAGACCAGATAATATTGCAGATTCAAAAGTTAGGATAACGGAAGAAATTAACAACATAACCCCTTAGGTCCTACAAAATGTACGAGAATTCCAAAATCGACTAGCTTATTATCAATAAGTGAATGGTGGTCATTTTGAACATTTAATTTAATTGTTAAATTAATTGAAAAATACTTCCTAAACATTATGTGACATTATTTCCTTCATTCTTCGTAAAGTATAAAATTTTCTCAGTTATGATTGCACCTAATTTAAAAAACTTAATATTGATAAACAGAGAATGAAAATCCCTTTCGAACAAGATGAGATGCCACACGACACCCCTTCTCATTTAAATTTTTGAAGGGGGTACTCATAATTCGGAGAAGGTGCCAGAAAGGGGTAATATTTTAATACTGTAAATTGTCAAATTGACAATAGAAATCGACTTGTTTCAGGTTTTTTAAACAAAAACATAATAACGCTAAAAATGAATTTATATATATATATATTCTTGTTCTTTGCAAACTAACTTAATCAATAATATATTTGCCCACAAAAACGATATTTATTAGAATTTTATTTGGACATATAGTCCGGGATCCATGGTCCACTTTTGCACTTGATTACTATCAAGCTAATTTTCCGTGGGTAGCTTCATTTTGATGAGACGCCCAACAATTTCCTGTACGAAACTCTCGATTGTGGTAGCTAACAGAGGTAGCAAAGATAAAATATGTCGATTTGATGATTCTCAAAAATTTATTACTAACTGTTTTTTTTTGTTAAATCTCAAGATAATTATCTAAATTATTCAAAAAATATTTGTCCTACAAAATGTATGGTTTGATCAAAGAGTCCCCTCCTTCCAACATGTATCGATAACGGGGTCATCATAAATGATTACTAACCAGTTGATTCTTTTTTTTTACTTAGTTAATATGTATATCATTTAACAGTCATATTGTCCTACAAATTGCGTGGTACGTTATCCCGGTCCTACGCTCAGAAATTGTTAATACCACAAGATCATTTTTCTCATTACTAACTGTAGGACAAAAATATTACATGATAGGTTAGTGTGTTCTCTGCCCAAATGAAACAATGTCCTACAAGAAAACAGGTATGTATCACTAGGCCGACAAGAATTGTCATCTTTTCGTTTTCCTATTTGTAACATAAGATACAGTGAAAAAATCTATTTCAAAATTTAAATAACTTTATGTTTTAGTAAACTAAGTACAAACATTTGTGTATTTATATAAAAAAAAAAATAATCTTCATCAGATTGATCTGATAAATCTTCATAATCTTCGCTACTAACATCGCTGTCATCTTCATCTATTTCACTTTCCTCATTCGTGATATCTGACTCTGAATAACATGAAAAAATTAAGTAAATTATATAATAATGAATAATCAATCAGTAAATAACAATAGTATTAATAGGGTACCTTGTATGTCAGAAGATAATTCTTCAAAAGATGGACTTTGGGGACCATCAAACCAATAATATTCATATTTGCCATCAATTATCGTCCATGCAAAATTTTCTGGCAATTTTTCCGTGGGGCACCGCATGTGTGCATTACACCATACATTGCAGATAAATGCAGTTCTTTTAATTTGTTGCAACAATTTTTGTTTTGTTGGTGGCAAACTGGAAGGATTGTATCCTACGATTTTTTGTTTTAAAATTTCTTCATTTTCATTTTTTGATTTATACCCTTTTTCAAATAACTCAACATCCTTTGTTGATATTTTTTTTTTTTAATTTGAACTACCTCTTTCGATGTTGACGATTATTAATTTTTTAACTTCTTGTTGATGAAATCTACCAAAAAGTCAACATTTTTTTTGTGTCGCTTGGGAAATAAATTGATTTTTAATTTCATGAATTTCAAATATATATTTAATTGGAGCACCGCGATAACGTACCACGCAATTTGTAGGACAATGTGACTGTTAAATTATATAAATATTAACTAAGTAAAAAAAAATCAGCTGGTTAGTAATCATTTTTAATGACTTCATATCGTACAATTAAAGGAGGGGACTCTTTGATCAAACCATTTTTTTTTTATTAAAAAAAAAAATTTTTATCAAATCGACATATTTTATCCTTGCTACCTCTGTTAGCTACCACAATCGAGAGTTTCGTACAGAAAATTGTTGGGCGTCTCATCAAAATGAAGCTACTCATGGAAAATTAGCTTGATAGTAATCAAGTGCAAAAGTGGACCATGGATCCTGGACTAATATTGTATGTCTCCCATAAATATGTTTTGATTATTTTGCTATTGACTTCAAGGATCGCAAGTCATCCTTTTATGTTTATTAATTTTGAACAATACTTATATATTCCTAATATGGCTTCAAATAGGTAATCATATTTTGCTTCACAGTTCCTAGATATTTGGTGCATTTATAATTTGCCTTCGATAGATGATATATCAATGATTGAATTTTGTTTTGGTTGTTCGTATATCCTATTATTCCAACTGATTATTCTTTGAAAATAAACGATTCATAATATTCGTTATTACAATAATAGCCATAAAGTCGAGAAACATACGAACCACCATAATGGCAATTATTTATCTTTTGTTGACCGTTACTGATAAACTAAGTAGGCACAGTCAACGTTTGAACGCTTCAAAGTTGTATAAGTTGGTATCGGTTACTGGAAATCGAAATAATAATTTAGTAATGAAATGTTAACGTCACCCTTGGTGATCGTTTGCTTGTTTGTCTTAGATTAGAATAACTAACCTGCCTAAATGGTGGGTCACGTACTAATTTTTTTTTAATTGATAGGTAGATGATTCCTTTGAATACGGTATGTGAATAAATATAAATTACATTTGTATTAGGTCAAAATTTCAGTCTTGTAACGGAAAACATTACAAGAAACAATACAAAATAAAATGCAATGAAAATATATTCGGATTGAGACACCGGAAAAACATCTAAAATATAATTAAAAACGTGTGCGGTCGGGGGACCCCCGTCAGGAAAGAAGTTCCTTTACGCGGCTTGCGGTAGGTGTTGACTGGTAGAAATCGTCACGTAAAACCAAGCAATACTATACCTATATATCCTTTTTCCAAACTTTTCTGCCCCGCAGTAAAAGGTATTTTATTCCTGATAAAACTATTCGTTATATTATATCAAATTGACGTGCCACATATTCAATGTAGACCATTAATCCAACTTCGGCCTACAAAAAACATAAGAAATTATGAAAAAGAATGTAATCATCTAAACACACGTTATAATATACAGGGTGTTTCCTAACTACGGTACGAAACTTCAGGGGGTGATTCGTTAGGTCATTTGACAAAAAAAGTTCCTATGAACATATGTCCGGAGTTGCTTCGTTTCTGAGATACAGGGCGTTGAAGTATAAAAAAAAAGGTATTTATGAAATATCCTGAATATCCTGAAACCGATGTGGTTGAAATGTGGTACAGCTATTTGAAGTAATAAGGCAATTATTTGGCCCCAAGTAGGTCCAGGGGCGTCTCAGTGGGCACCACAGCCAACAATACTGAGAAAAAAAAGTACTTTTTTTTGTAGTATTTTATTTTTTCAGATTAAACAACTGAAAATACAACTCTTTGGTCCCTTGTGTTTTATTCATATCAAGCTTCGTTTTCGAGAAAAAAATACTTTAACTTATTCTACAAATTATCCACGGACAACATAAAATACAAACCTAAAGTAAAAAATAAACAATTTCGACCTTAAAGTAAATGAGCAAAATGTCCACCGTCTGATAAAATACACGACTGCAATCGATGTGTCATCGATTGTCTGACACGTTCAAAAATACCTGGAGTATTCCTTACGACATTACAATTGTCACTTATTCGATTCCTCATCACATTCACATCTAGTATAGGGGTTTTATAAACGAGAGTCTTCAGATGACCCCATAAATAGAAATCTAGAGGATTCATATCAGGACTGCGAGCGGGCCAATGTTGAGGTCCTGCACGTCCAATCCAGCGATTAGGGTAGGTGATGTCGAGATGCTGACGAGCAAGAACACCAAAATGAGCTGGAGCTCCGTCGTGCATAAACCACATGTTGCCTCTTACAAGTACGGGTACTTCTTCCAACAAAATGGGTAAATGATTTCGCAAAAAAGCCGTGTAGGATGGACCTGATAATCTTGCTGGTAAAAAAAAGGGTCCAATTAGGTAGTCACCAATAATTCCTACCCAAACGTTCAGCGAAAATCGTTGCTGAAAATGACTTTCTCTAATAATGTGGGGATATTCGTCGGCCCAGAAATGGTTATTGTGAAAGTTCATAATAGAATCTCGTGAAAAGTTTGCCTCGTCCGCAAATAAAATATTTGGTAAAAAATTATTATTGTGTGCCATCGTATGAATCAACCACCTGCAAAACATTAATCTTGGGTGGAAATCCCTAGGCAGTAGAGCTTGGACCCGCTGTATGTGATATGGGTATAGGAGGTTTTTCTTTTTAGAACTTTCCAAACGGTTTTTGGGCTTACTTCAAGCTGCAGTGCAATCTTCCTGGTACTATTTGAAGGATCTTCTTCTATCGCATCAAGTATAGCTTCTTCTAGTTCAGGCGCTGTTACAGTTTCTGGTCTTCCACCACTTACATTTTTATTAAAACTTCCAGTTTCACATAATCTTGCATGTAGCGTTCTAAATGTTTCAGCACATGGAATTACTCTCTTAAGATATCTATCCTGGTAGATTCTCCGTGCTTCTTCCGAATTTCCATTTGCTAATCCATAAATGAAGTGCATGTCAGCCATTTCAGCGTTAGTAAAAGTATTCATGATGGAATCACTGCTAATTGACAACTCTGACTTTTACTGATATGACAATACTATCACTGTCAGCTGGTCTCCATAGCAGGTAATCATCATGGTAGAGTGCCTTCATTTTTTTTGTTCTCGAAAACTAAGCTAAATATGAAAAAAAAACACAGGAGGCCAAAAAGTTGTATTTTTACCACGCTTATAAAAACTTTTTAGAACCCACGCTTATATTCAAATGCACTGAGAAGGAGAAAATAATTTTTTTCTCAGTATTGTTGGCTGTGGTGCCCACTGAGACGCCACTGGACCTACTTAGGGCCAAATAATTGCCTTATTACTTCAAATAGCTGTACCAATTTCAACCACATCGGTTTCAGAATATTCAGGATATTTTACAAATACCATTTTTTTTATACTTCAACGCCCTGTATCTCAGAAACGAAGCAACTCCGGACATATGTTCATAGGAACTTTTTTTTGTCAAATGACCTAACGAAACACCACCTGAAGTTTCGTACCGTAGTTAGGAAACACCCTGTATAGTTTCTCAATATTTTTCCGTTTGAAAGTTAACGTTTTGTATTCCATCACATTTAATTGTCATTAATAATACTATTAGAGTAAGATCCCAGAGCCGGCAAACCTACGTCATTTTAGAAAAGCTGAAAATTTTAGTATGAATAGTGTGAAATGTAGTTGAGAATTTATGCGTACTTTCTAGCTTAAAAGCGGGCCCTTTTACTGGTAGCAAGTACAAAAAGGTACATAAAAACATTACTCACCTAGTATGGTAATATTTTTTACATTTAATATAGCGACCTAGCCGGGCGGTCTAAGGCGCCAGCTTTAACACATTTAAGCTCTGGATCTCGAAACGGGGCGTGGATTCAAATCTCAGCCCTGACGTCGTTTCTTTTATTTTTTCCCTTGAAATTGAGAAATGACTTGTTTTGGGACAAATATTCAAATAAAAAAAATCATTAATAAAAAAACCTTTTTAAAAACAAGCTTTTATTCAAATACCCTAAAAAGTACAAAATAATTGCTTTGGATGTGTGACGTAGGTTATTCCGTGAGTTCTAGATTCAAGAGCTTGTCGCGCAAAGTTTTCATTTCGAATACAGATGCGACAAGCTTTTGAATCTATAACTCACGGAATAACAATCCACATCAAAACAATTATGTACAATATTTGAATATGCTTGTTTAAAGTTTATTAATATTTTATTTTATTGCTTTAGTGAGTACCCCTAACACCCACATACCAATTTTGAATAGAATCGGACCATAATCACAGAAATCGTCGGACATCTTGAAGCCGCCATTTTGATTTCATGAATTTTGCCAGAAAATTCATAATTTTCGACCCTGAAAACCCCCACATACCAATTTTGAATCGAATCGGGCCATAAACACAAATCTCGTCCGCCATCTTGGAGCCGCCATTTTTTTTTCTCTAACAAATGCATAATGCATTGTCACTGGAACTATGAACACCTGCCAAATTTCATGTTAATCGAACAACTAGAAGTGGGTCAAATTTAACTTGCAAGATTTGATGACAAACATCGGGACAGGTGAAACTAAATAAAAGCTTGTAAAAAAGTAAAAACAAATCATTTCCCAATTTCGAAGGAAAAAATAAAAAAAAACCTTCAGGTGGTGGGATTCGAACCCACGCTTTCTTTCGAGATCCAGAGTTAAATCTCTTATATCTGGCGCCTTAGATCGCTCGGCTGTCTCAGTACATTACATGTCAGAATATCGGCATACTTTAACGTAGCTTTGCTGAAATGACGTAGATTTGGCGGCTCTGGGATCTTGGACTATATACCTATACAGTGCTCGTCTAAAGTCCGTTCCCCCCCTACTAATTTTTTAACCACCTAGTATCTCGCAACGAAATTTGGATTAAGCCCTCCAAATAGGAGATAAAAACCTACTTTTTCATAAAAGTTTTAAAATGGAGGCTGAGCGCCATCTTCAATAATTTTTTTAAATAGAACACCCCGTATATTATTCCATTTTCGAAATCTGCTCATAATTCCCAACAGTTTTCTCTAATACACTTTACTCCTAAATTCAATTGTTTTCGAAATATTAACGTTTGAAAAGTGACTTTCCGTTTTGAAATGAAGTATGGATTTTGGTCACTTCCGGTAAAACATTTTGCTAACTAAACGTTGTTATTAATTTGTAGTTAAATCTCTTAATGAATTCGACTAATAAGAGGCGTAAAGAGAGTTTATTAAGGATAAACAGTACCGCTTACCGGAAAATCTCGAAGCCTACGAATGTGTTCTGTAAATTCACAATTAAAACAAATTAGTTAGCTTCTCTCACGTTGATGAAAATCTGTTCATCTATTTCTTCACATGCTTCTATTATTCTGCGTTCCAACTCTACTATTGTTTAGCATTCAGTGGCGTAGATTTTTGACTTCAGATACCCCCAAAGGAAAAAATCTAGAGGTGTAAGATCCGGAGATCTTGGTGGCCATTCTGTACTTCCCTTGCGATCGAAATGGGGAGGTGTCCCATCCTGCTGAAATATTATTTCACGATTTTCAAACTCTTCCTGATTGTTTAATACAATTTGTCTTAATCGAGGTTCAATTTCATTTTCTAAAAGATTTCTGTAAAGAACTCCAGTAAATTGCCTCTTATGGAAATCGGTCCAACAACGCGATTGCCCAAAATCCCCGCCCAAACATTCACCTTTTTAGGAAACTGGGTATGTCCCTCTCTAAAAATATGCGGATTAGTATCGCTCCACAATGTATTCATTTACCACACAATCAGTTCAACATTCTCCATTATTCAAATGTCGAGTTAAATGTTTATTGCATTCGGTAATTGCCAAAGTTTTTCCTCTGAGTAGGTCACCTGAAATTAGGCGGATGGGGCTACCCAAAATATTGTCGAATTTTACAAAGAACAAAACACGTTTTCAATTTTTTTTTTCAGATTTTTAACCACTGTAATTCGTTATAAAATGGCATTATACACTCGTCATTCACGGGTGTGCAAGAGGTTAAATTACACCCTGTATATATACGAACTTCATGTGGTACCAACGGGATAGGCGGGATTAAGCTTAAAAATAAAAAAATATATAGGTCTAATTGTGACTTTTTATTTTTTCAAGTCGCTTGATAACTAAGAACCCAACCTAACAAAACTAATATTCAATTATTCAAGGTGCGCTCTACAAGGTGTGACTCACTGAAATCCAAAATAGCAACAAAGTCACGGCTTATTTTGAAATCCATACGAGAACAGGAATATGGCAAATGAAACAAACGTAAATTATGAAGGAATTGGAAGATGGACTGTTGCACTGGTTTGTGCATAGAGAAACGATAGTAATCAAAGAATTATTTTTTACTTTTTCTTTAACTTAAAAATGGACAACAATATTCTCTCTGAAAATTTGAAATATCGTTTAAAAAGGCTCGTTATAAGAACCACAAATTTAATATATCAGAATTTGGTTGAAGACATTTCTTGAGATCGAGTATAGGTTTAGATTGTCTTGAGACAATATATATCTATTAACGATATGTTGCTATCTGGTCTAATACCTCTGACACCCACTCATTTCTAATAATGACATCGAAAAATGCATTGTGACGAATATATTTGAAGATGTTTTCAAAACTATTTATTTTCAGAATTTTGTGTAAGATAGATACAGGGTGTTAGTGATAGTTTGCTATATAACTTTTGTCCGCAAATGCTTCGTTTTCCGAGATACGGGGCGTTAAAGTTTTTCTTAAAAACTTACTATTTATTTATTGCTCTGAAACCGGTCGAGATATGCAAATTAAATTTGGTGAGTTTTAAGAGGTAGTTATTGCGCAATTAAGAATTTTAATTTTTAAAGGAAAAAATGGTACGCCACTGAGATATTTCAAATTCATTTTTGAATTTCTCGTTCAATTTGTGACAAAACATATCTCTTGCCTTTTTTCCGCAAGAGGCGCCGTTTTTATGCAAAAAAATAAAACATCTTAACGCGTATTTGTCATTATTTTAATACATTATCTAGTAGCGATGCTAGTAGGCTACTGTCACATTCTATTAAATACGAATATTTCAACGAAATCTCAAATTAGCGTTCCTTCATTTTAGTAAGCTTTTAGTTTGTTATAACATGAATGATAATAAGTAATTAATTTTTCTTTTATCGAAAAGAATGGAAAATTATACAAATGCGTAATTGTCAGACATGCATTTTGTCTATGGTCGAAGTAATGGAAATGTTCGGCAAGCTCGACGATTGTATGCTGAGTTGTATCCAGGACGTAGGGTACCCCATCACACAATATTTGCTCGTCTTCATCAACGTTTGCGCGAAAATGGTACATTTAAGAAACAAACGGCCGACTGCGGGCGCCCTCGAGAAGTACGAACTGTGCAACTAGAAGGAGCAGTACTCGAAAAATTGCCAACATACTGAATGTAAGCAACTTCACTGTATTTAGAATTCTTAAATAACAGCAATTGTATCCGTTTCATATTCAACGTGTGCAAGCTCTACTACCTAGAGACTTTTTACCGCGCCCAGTTTTCTGACATTGGATTCTTCATCAAATCGCTCAAATTCCTGATTTTTCAAATAGCGTTCTGTTTACTGACGAGAGTAATTTTGGACGACAGTGTATACGAAATTTCCATAACAATCACCTCTGTGCTGATGAAAATCCAAGTTTTTAGTTAATGTATGGCTTTGGGTACTTGATGATCATTTAATCGGTCCATATTTCCTCCCACAACGACTAACAGGCGACTCTTACCTTAATTTCCTACAGGAAGAGTTACCTGTTTTTCTTGAAGAAATTCCTCTACAGCTGAGACAACACTTCTGGTTCATGCATGATGGTGCACCAGTCTATTTTAACATTATTGTACTTAAATACAATATATTCAAATCGCTGGATAGGTAGGGGAGGTACGGAACATTGGCCTGCTCGATCTCCGGATTTAAATCGTCTAGATTTTTGCATTTGGGGTTTTCTTAAGTCATCAGTTCATTCCACGATCGTCGAAAATGTTGAAGACCTGAGGAATCGAATTATAGCCGGCTGTGAGACAATAAGAAATACACCAGGAATATTTACGCGAGTACGACAATCAATGAGGCGAAGAGTTGAATCTTGTATCACATCTGAGGGAAGTCATTTTGAACATTTGTTGTAGCTTTGCGCCTATTTATTTATTAGTGTTATTTTCTGTTATTGTTCTGGTTTAATGTTATTGTATAAGACAGTTCTTGATAATGTATTAAAGAAATGACAAATACGCGTTAAGATGTTTAATTTTTTTGCATAAAAACGGCGCCTCATAGAAAAAAGCAGGAGATATTTTTTGTCACAAATTAAACGAGGAATTCGAAAAATGAATTTGAAATATCTCAGTGGCGTACCATTTTTTCTTTAAAAAATTGAGATTATTACCCGTAGGCGCGCCAATGATGAACAAAAAATTCTTAATTGCATGTCAAAAAATGCGCAATAACTACCTCTTAAAACTCACCAAATTTCATTTGCATATCTCGACCGGTTTCAGAGCAATAAATAAATAGTCAGTTTTTAAGAAAAACTTCAACACCCCGTATCTTGGAAAACGAAGCATTTGCGGACAAAAGTTATATAGCAAACTGTCATTATTTTTTCATACAGAATCACCCCCTGAAGTTTGTCGCACTTATTCACTAACAACCTGTATATTGCTGAAAATGTACGTCCATAAATAAATATGTTTGGAACCAGTTACCTTTAGCTAAAAATCGAAGGAAATGAAAAACAAAAAAGACGAAATATTTATATAGTGCAGTTTTATTGAAAAATATATATGTTCCATACTATCACGAATTATGGGACTACGTACGCATATCGCTGTAAAAATAAGAATGTTGTGAAGGCGAGGCGGAACCTCATTGCAATTCGGTTGTTGATTGACGAATTTAATTTAATTCAATGAAAACCGAATTTTAATGAAAACAAACATTTATTAATAGGCATCTGTGGCTCAAAACAGGTAAATTATTATACATGTGTACGTTTAAATATAGCCCAAACACATTTTAGGTTCTCCTTGTGCGAAGTAAGCGAAGGAAGGTGCGGAATAGATAATTTTAACGTCTTTGTTCTCTGTAAGGTCATCTGAAGTTTAAGAACAAACTATTTCTTTGTTTTGTCATGTTTATTTTACGAAAACGTTGGAAATTCATTTGTGGGAAAACAACCATCATACCCATTTTCGCTATACACTGCTTTGCTAAAAACAATATTACATTCAGGAAACACACTGGTCACTTCTTCATTCTATATCGTGTGTTTCAAAAAGTATACAATATACATTAACACTTTTTTATTCAGAGGTTTATTGGGATTTGGACCAGTGTAAAATCTAAGAAAAACTTGTTTTCTTGCCAACTTTATTTTTATATTTAAGATTTGATATTGCAAATGCTTTCGTTTTTAAATTCCTTATAATGTTGATTTTACATTGGAAATTAAAAAGTTTATTTGTGATTCCAGTCTGTCTACTTTTAAAACGATTATTATTATAGTGTTTCCAACGTCAGTTGAATGAGCTGAAAATACCGAAAGAAACCTAATAGGATTTGCCGCTTTGATCTTGCATGCCGACCATAGGCGGATATTTTTTCTTTCACGTTCTTCGAACGGTCTCCATTATGCCATGTAGCACCAATACATACAAACCTACACAAACATACGCCACACCACTGTTAGTTCTGGTGACCGCAAAAGCCTGAATGGCAATAAAAATTATAATTTATGCAACAAGCGGTCAGCGGAGTTATTAACTGGTTTTTACGCGGCGAAAGGTTTCCACTCAATTTGTTCTACTATATACTTTATACGGGGAATAATATTTATTTAACTTTCCGTTCTCCTTCGTTATTCGACATTATCAGGTACGAATTTGAACAACCCTATATTTATTTGTGATACCAGTCTGTCTACTTTTAAAACGATTATTATTATAGTATTTCCAACGTCAGTTGAATGAGCTGAAAATATAAATAAATATTTTTTCTTTCACGTTCTTCGAATGGTCTCCAATATGCCATGTTGCACCGATACTTACAGACACAAACATACGCCACACCACTGTTATGGTGACCGCAAAAGCCTGAATTGCAATAAAAATTATAATTTATGCAACAAGCGGTCAGCAGAGTTATTGAGTCCGGGGAATAATATTTATTTAGGTACGAATTTGAACGACCCTATATTTTGAGTTGAGAATAAACATGCCCTTTGAACATGTTTTTCTATGCTACATATAAATTATTGTGTAAAGTTTAGTATTGTTACGAAAATAAATACAGTGCGCCACTGCGTGATTATCGACGCCCAGACGACGTAACGGTTGGGTATTTCCTAAGCGAACATGGTATAATCGAGATGTTTTCCAAGTAGGTGCCAGAAGCTTATGGATGCTAAGAAGGATTATACAGGGTGTAATCTAACCTCTTGCACGCCCGTGAATGACGAGTGTATAATGGCATCTTATAATGAATTACATTGGTTAAAAATCTAAAAAAAAATGAAAACAAGTTTTATTCTTTGTAAAATCAATCCAACCAGAATTGAAATTGACTACTTCATTCATAAATGCGACGAGTGATTCATCTTGTCTTCTATTCTTCAAAATACGCACGGAACAGCTCGGTGTTTAGTTTTAAGAGCCAACAAAAGACAAAGACAATAATGTTCAAATTAATTCTTCTGCACATCGCGTACTGTTTTCTGATTGGTTGCTAATTAGGATCTTTTATTCACCAGCCAATCAGAAAACACTAGTAGAATCTAACAAACTTTCATTCGTAGACAGCTTTTTAAACCGTTCATGCGAGAATCTTGGCAACAGTGTTCAATTCACGTGTTCTGAATGTCTGAATCACTACAATGGTCGTGATATTATTTTCCAAAACAATATTCAATTGCGAATGTTTCCCTTTTCAATACTGTTAGTGTTGTTTGTTTCTTATAAGTGATAATTATGATAAGTGCCTCAACGCAGAATATGAAGTCAACTAGTTCTGATTTTATCACCAGTTTGGATATAACAAGGTTAGTTGTTTTCTTCACTTTGAAATTGAATATCTATCTCAGGCAGCCTGTAATGTGTACATTTACCACACAATCAGTTCAACATTCTACATTAAACAAATGTCGAGTTAAATGTTTATTGCATTCGGCAGTTGCCAAAGTTTTCCTCTGAGTAGGTCATCTGAAATTAGCCGGGTGGTGCTACCCAAAATTTTGTCGAATTTTACAAAGAACGAAACATGTTTTCAATTTTTTTTTTCAGATTTTCAACCATTGTAATTCGTAATAAAATGGTATACACTTGTCATTCACGGGTGTGCAAGAGGTTAGATTACACCATGTATATACAGAGTGACCCATTTGAAAGCAAGCCACCTCTCTAAAACTGTTATTCATTATCCGATTCAGAAGTTTTTTTTTCAGTAGATAGAGCATCAATAGTTCTAGTTGAATGCCATAAATTCGAAATATAAATAAAAATTTCACGGCCTACTTCGAATTTTTTTCAAGGTAAAAAATCCAAAAAACATACTAGCGATTTTTAAAATAAAATATGTCGACGCCACTGGATTTGTGATGCTTTCAAATGGGTGTGACCAAATTTTCACGATAAAATTATTTTTTTCAACAGAAATATAGCATAAGTAAAATATTCATATCAATATCGAAATAATTCAAATAGTTGTCATATAAATCACAATTTTGTAAATAATATGGTTTAAAATACTCCTTCAGAACATAACAACTCTATGTGGGATGTTATGTCTCTTAGAACACTGCAGTTTGTTGTCAAATAATAGAAATGCACATCTTTACATCCAATAATATAATTACCAATATTAATAACATAAATGAACTACTACAAAAGAAGGTATTGACATGACAGTGCCTACACATTAAATTTCGGACTGTTCAACCAAATCTCCATTTAATTCGATACATTTATCGTATCGTTTTCTAATGTTAACCATAACATTCGATAATTGGTTTGGGGTGATATCTCTGCAAGCCTGTCCTATTCTTTCACGCAGTTCCTCTTTGCTCGTTGGGCGAGTTTTGTAAACATTTTCTTTAAAGAAGCCCCATAAAAAAAAATCCAATGGAGTCAAGTCCGGGGATCTGGGGGGAAACTCGATCAATGCACTATTTTGCCCTATCCACCGATTAGGAAAATTTTCTTCCAACCAATCTCTCACAATCCTGCAATTGTGGATGGAACAGCCATCTAATTGAAATAGAAGATGAGCCTCTTCTGCCAGTGGAAGTACATCCATAGCGTTGGAAAATTTTTTTCAAAAAATTCAAAACATTTTGACCATTCAAATTGCTTTAAAAAAAAGGGGCCAATTATTTTGGTATGTAATATTCCACACCAATCATTTATTTTTTGTGAGTACTGTCTTCTGCAATTTATTATCCAATGTGGATTTTCTTCCGTCCAGTACCTTGTATTTTGAGAATTAACTGTTTCATTGGTTGTGAATGTTGCCTCGTCACTAAACAAATTTTTTTTCAGAAAATTCCTGTTATTTAGATATTCTCCTTGAGCCCATAAACTATACTCCATCCTCTTTTCATTATCGCCTTCTAAGGTGTGAAGAAACTTTTGTTTGAAGGGCTTCATCTTATTAAATTTCCTAAGATTTCTCCTTATTGTTTCACGCGGTAAATTAATGTCCAAACTTGCAATTCTCACACTTGTTTTCGGATTATTATTAAAATAATTTCGAATTCGTTCAGAATTATTTCGTCTCTGTCTATGTACAATATTACTATTCTTCAGAATATGTTTACAAACAGCTCCATACTGATTGAAAATTTGGTTTATTTGAATATTTCGACGCTCCGGATGCATGTTATTGAAAATTCTACATACTTCCCTTTCGGATCTGTCGTTGTTACCACGAAGTCTTACTATTTCATTTTTTTCTTGCAAAGTCAAATTGTCAGCCATACTTCTTTATTAGTGTAGGTACTTGAGGAGTTATAAACTTCACTATTAACACTGAAAAATGTGTGTCTTTTCGTCTATTGTTCTGATGACTTGTCATCTCTATAGCAACTAAAGTTACAAAGCCTCCTAATAAAAATAATATTTTTGAAATGTGGTATCCCAAGCATGTTTGAATGAAACCAAGATTGATATTTGGAATAACTGTCAACCACCAAAGAGGAACTGCGTGAAAGAATAAGACAGGCTTGCACAGATATTACCCCAAACCAATGATCGAATGTTGATCGAATCTTATGGTTAGTTAGCATTAGAAAATGGTAGAATAAATGTATCGAATTCAATCGGGATTTGGTTGAAAAGTACGAAAATTAATGTGTAGGCACTCTCATTTCAATCCATTTTTTGTTGTAGTTTTTTTAAAAGAAACATAATTTGACGCCATTTTGAATAACTGCTGTTTACAAACTCGACTCTAACGACCTGAAAGAGCATTTTAAACGATATTTTTAACAAGATTGTGATTTATATGACGACTATTCGAAATATTTTGATAAAGTGATATGAATTTTACTTATGCCATATTTCTGTTGAAAAAAATAATTTCATTGTGAAATTTTGGTCACACCCATTTGAAAGCATCACAAATCCAGTGGCGTCGTCATATTTTATAAAAAAATAGCGATTTTTGACCTTGAAAAAAATTCGAAGTAGGGCGTGAAATTTTTATTTTTAATTCGAATTTATGGCATTCAACTAAAACTATTGATGCTCTATCTACCGAAAAAAAAAACTTCTGAATCGGATAATAAATAACAGGATTAGAGAGGTGGCCTGCTTTCAAATGGGTCACTCTGTATATATATATATATATATATATATATATATATATATATATATATATATATATACTTTGTATTGCAATCTTATAATCACATAGTAAACACTTTTTTTTTGGGCTTGATTTTTTTTCAAGTTGAAAGTGAGAATGCATTAACTATGTGTGCATATGCTTAGAAAACATGATTAACGTGGGGGAACCACCTTAAGGGTTCACTAAAGCAAGACGCGTGTTTCTCTATACAATAGCTTCATCAGGTTCATTTCGATTTGTTATATTATAACTTCCATAATAATAATTGACTTTTTATGTTAGAAGTCGTTATTTATAATTCGATTTTTTTGAGTATATAGTGTTGAGTTCCAAATTGTTGTTGAGTGTGTTGTGTGTTGTTTATAGTATCAAATAATTTATTTCGAAAACTTTTATAATAGAATTGAATGTGTCGAAAGGTTCCATGAAATTTTGTTAAATCGATAGGTTACCCCACATATCGTAATACCGTAAACTTCAAAAATGCATCGTAGAAACGCAACTTAAAAGTTGATAAAACTATCGTATATGATACCCAACATTTTCAAAAGATTGTGAGTGAAATATGGTCCAAATTAGCGGAACAGTTTTCTAGATATTCAATAAAAATATTGTAAATGACCTAAAAAAAATGTAACGCACCCTTCATCTAAATGAAAGGTAATATTGAACAATTGAGTTCATCAGAATGTTACCCTATCTTTCATTCAATGGGCAGTAGCAATTAATTCCTTTTTTTGTAATCAAAAACTATCTGTCAATTGTTTTCATTATAGGGGTATATCCGAAAATTAAAAAAAACATTTCAAACAGAGAAAGTTATCAAGAAACAAAACACATTTTTTCACATACAATAGACTGAAACTATGATATCTTAACAAAATATAACTTGTTGGTTTTGAAATAGTGCTGGAAAAAATCTGAAAAAACGATTTTTTTGACTATGCCCCGTATACACCCTATTGTACTATCATCAATAAGATGATAATTGAACATGTTTATGAGTTCCAATCAATACATTTTCATCCTTATTTTGTCTTATTTCGAAATATTCCTTCTTAAGTTTGAAATTGTCTCCTTTCAATAGAATATCAGTATTCATCTGAAACATATTGCTCAGAGAGGGTAGAGATTTATGTAGAATCTGATACTTTAGAATTAAATCACCACGGTTGGTGTTTTGAGTCTTCAAATGTGGCCTAGCTTAATTGATTCAACGTTCTCGGTAAGATGGTCTGCTGAGACGAAAGGACATTTGGTGGCTAGTCGTTGCACAAATTCTTCTATGTTACAATCTCTAACCAATTGTGGACTCCATATTCTAGAATTGGTCCTATATAAACTTTATTAAGGTTAGTGAACATTTGGTAACGTTTTTGAATTTTGCACGTCTGCGTATATTTGAGATATGATGTGACCATGGTTACATGGTTCACGGTACGGTTATGGTGACTCCTAGGTCATTGTAGAATTCAATTTCGATATATTGTCACAAACTCACAAAAACAAATGTTTACCTTTGGAAACGTTTTTGCATACGCTGGAACCAGTTTTTATAGCGAATGAGCTTTATCCAAAACATGGATTTGGAACGCATCAATCGCCACTTCCGGCGTCGAAAATTGTTGTCCACGCTGTGCTTTCTTCATGTTTGAAAGAAAAGAGAAATCTGTGGTTGCAGATCAGAACTAAGGGAGTTAATTCGATGTTTTGAGTACTCCAAAAGGCAGTTGTTTCCACCGATGTGTGTAAGGTTTTTTTTGGAAGGTGGAGAAAATCTTTCACGAATAGCTTTCGGTAGTGTGTCCTTAGTCCTGTGCTCCTGCACCTCAGAAGTATCCACTAAAAACTTCACACTGTTGGCTGCTGTCTTGTCTGCGTGATCTCCGATGACACTTGTGCCTTTTGGCCCATTGTATCTTGCCTCCCTTACAGTACTCATTCCAGTAATTTCATGCATGAGATTGTACAAGTCTTTTACTTCAATTATTATAACAGACAGAGATGCAAGGAAGGATTAATGCAAAATTTGACGACTCAAAAACCGAAGAAGGTGTAGGAACAGGGATATAAAGGTACAAGCCAACGATAAGAAGCTCACGCAGCTTGGGTAAATATGCGACGGTATTCCAGGCAGAAATGGTGCAGGAAGTAATAATTTAGGAAAAATACCATTGGCATCTACTCCAACAGCCAAGCTTATGTAAGAGCAATCAGCTCCATGCTTTGGGACTGCTTGGGATCCCTACAAGAGTGGGGCAGTCAAAACAAACGACTATTTCGTGGATTCCAGGACACACAAGTTGCGAGGAAATCGAAGAGTCTGACTCCTTAGGCGATGAAGGACTACAACGTGCCTTAAATGGTTTAGAATAATTTTGTGGCACTTCGAAAACTCTGCTAAAAACTAACATCTGTACACAAATCTCAAGAATGTTGGAACATGTCTCCAAGGATGAGACAGGACACTATAGACTCCAAACACATCGGACTGGCAGAAGAAACCCTATGTTGGTTCTGCCAGGAAGATGATGAAACCTCGGTGTACATATTGGGCCAGTGTGAAGGTCTGTCAAGACTGAGGTTAACAACGTTAGGGAAGCAAAAACCACAACCATTCAAATATATTGAAGACCCAAAGTGTAACCTGTTGAGTTTATTGATGAAGGGAATATACAAGGAACTCTAAAAAACTTGAGGGCGCACGCAATAGATCTGAAGAGGTCGCGGTAAAGGGGCTCCTAGCCCGTAGCCCCAAGCAATAAATCTATTCTAATGTAATGCATTTTGAAATTTAATTCCGTCGTTATATTATCAATTTTTTTGTTATATCAACTGGAGTATGGAAAAACAGATAGTACAAAAGCTGCTGTTTCTGCCAATGCCAAGGGCGCTCTTCTACAAGAGGAGAAAATCAACTCCCAGGAAACTGAGCCACTTCGTTAGGCGCCTCGGAATCCCGGGCTTCGAATAAATTAAGGGATATGTACACAACTGGTAACTGAATAATGAATTTGCTTCGTTATAGTTATCATATGATATATGAAGTTATTGACGATTAATTATGTCGTATAGTCTTGAGAAGACAATAGCGTTGCATTATCATTCACTCAACTTAACGGCTGCTCGTTAATGTTGCTCTTTTTATCGTTATGCACGGAGATAATGGAAAATGCTATCATGCGAGGCATTCAGTTAAATGAAAAGTCAATGTGTATGATGTGTAATGAACTGATTCATGTACACCCTCTATTCGGAGAAGTTAGAAGTAATTTTCATCGACCACAAAAATGAACGAATAATCGTTATCATTGCGGATAATGGGTGGAATTTTCAGTTGACGTTCTCAGGCCATCAAAATATTATTTCTTTCGGGCCGGTATTATTCAGGGTGTGTCCGGAAATAATGCGTTCCTTGAGAGGGCATGTGGAACACACCAAAAAGTGGTAACTGGCAAACCCCGCACTCAATGATCATTCATCGTCGCCTCGCCAAACTCGGGTCTAGCGACACCAATTATACCCAGCTCACAGACTTCTAACCTGAACTGCGCATGCGTCGAACCCTATGAAAGTGAAATCTCTGTGAGAAAAAACTAATACATACAATGTTGAAAAGGGAAACATTCTTTGAGTCGAAGATGATTCCACATCTGATTTTCAAACAAATCAATAAATTAAATAACTAACATAAATATATTCTAAAGTTGTTGTTGTTGATAATTCTAATAAACCCTATTACTATAGGTAACAAAAAATAGCAGAGCACCGAGCGCATTTTCCAACACCGTTGAAGTTGACACTAAAATAAAGTTCAACCGCTGAATTTCTCTGATCACTGCTATCAGAAATTGCACAAGTAACCCAAATCATTTCACATCATTATTATTATCATCCTCAGTAGGTAAACTACACTAAATACATTGTTACATGCTATTACAATATGTACCTGGTATTTCTAATTGGGTTATTTTATACTAATTACCTCAAATCTTTAATGGGATCTTAATGGTTCTATGGGGATTAAAGTAAACAAGGTGGAATACAGCGGCCCTTTATCCTCATTAAGTAGATTTTTATAATTGTTCTTAGCTATATTTTCCAGGCAATCTACTTTTCTACTGTCGTTGACCGGTTTAATAATTTTCAGATTTATATTGAAAATGATCATACCGGTCAAACACAAGGCAATATCTACAATTCCAATTTTTTCATTGTATATCATCAAATCATGTGAGTTTTTAATACTCATTTAGCAATTATCAGTAGGAATCACATTAATTACAGAGACAGATTGACAATAGTGGTGAATAATCTGTTACAAAACATAATAAGTGAGGACTAGGAAGTTGAAAAATATTGATTACAAAAAGTATTCATTAAAAAAATTTACTAAAATTTAAAGAAACCTATCATTTTACGATATTTATCGTTGAATAGAAATGAAATCGTGTGTCGCAGAATCAACTGAAAATTATTTCACACATCTTAACATTTTTAAATGCATACATCTGGAAAGTAAAAGCTTTGTGGCAGTCATATAACACTGCATAGTAAAAAGGGAAACATTCTCAATAGAATATTGAATAGAAAGATTTTTCTGTGAATTGAAAAATCCACGATAAAAATGACACCACATCTGATTTTATGAACATCCTGTTCATATTTTCAACAAATCAATACTGCATAGTAACTTTAAACAATTGGTCGCTCCCTAAGTTTTTTGTTTCCAGATGTATGCATTTTCAGTTGTTTCTGCGATGCAAAATTTTAATTCTGTTCAACAATCAATTTTCTATGATATGATGATGATGATTCATTTTACTCTGTCTTTCTGAGTTATATTTGTATTGTTTTTTTTGTTCATGCTCTACAAAATGCGTACTTTGGACAATGAAAAAAGCCCGCAAAATGCAATTTTAGCGGACTCTTTCTGTTTATTCAGAAATCTTATAATTAATATCCTAAAAACGTTCCAGGGGGTCACAAAAATATACATTATTTGATATTTTGAAGTGACAGCACACGTTTTCTTCGAAATATTTTTTTGGAACACTAATTTCAGGAACAATAAACAGTAATATTTCAAGTATTTGACAAACATAGCTTGCTACATTTTTGCACAGCTTCCATACACTACCGTATGGATGGTAATTGAAAATGTACATCATAATGTAAGAGTTATTTTGACTTACCAGCGATTCTGAAGGAGTAAAATGGTGCTGGAAAATATATCGAATAAATTATAACTTAGCCAGAAACTGCAGATTAATACATAAGTTAGAAAAATTTGTTTTCGTGGCTCTACTATTCAGTAACTTTAGCACAATTACTCAAAATGTGCTGGAGTTATTGAATAGTGGAGTTACGAAAACAATTTTTTCTAACTTATATATTAATCTGCAGTTTCTGGCTGTAATAATTTCTATTCGATATATTTTCCAGCACAACTCCACTACTTCTGGAAAATAATAAATAATAGTTATTGAATAGTAGAGTGTTGAAAACGATGTTTTTGTATTAATTACATTTTCTGGCTATTGTTAATTTTCCTAAGTTTTTCACAACTAATATTTTTGGAATTGATGAAAAATAAAGCAATCTACTTCAATTTAGTGATTGTGCTGGAGTTATTGAATAGTAGAGTCACAAAAAACAAATGTTTATCTATTAATCTGCAGTTTCTGGCTATGTTATATTTTCTAGCACAACTTTATTATTTCTGAAAACTGATGAACAACGATGCATTCTACATTCATTTTCAGTGATTGTGCTTGAGTTATTGAATAATAGTCACAAAAACTAATTTTTTGGTTTCAATTTGCAGTTTTTGGGTCCGTTATAATTTTTATCCAATATATTTTCCAGCTCAACTTGAATTATTGTGTTGGAGTTGATACATAGTACAGTCACGAAAATAAATTTTCGTGTATTAAACTCTTTCAATTTAGTTTGAATTCGAATTTGTCATATACTGAGAGTTATTAAAAAGCTAGAAATTTGAGCATTTGAATCATCTTCCTAACTATTCTGGATAAAAAGTTATGAAATGGCTGTGCCATCTCAAGAGTTAAGCTAGAACATTTTTTCGCTAACTAACCAGCTGAGTTAGAAAATTTTGGTTTGTGTTAGAAAAAAGTTAATAAATAGTTATTAAGTACTGGATGATTTTAAGTTCATTGACTGGATGATTTTCAGTTCATTGTGCCGAAACCACTGTATCAGTTTGATATACGTTTTAGCGGACATTAAATTCGTAGTCCGTAAACATTCCGGATTCGTCCGCTAAAGTCTGATATTGCGTACTTGTTACATAAACTATTATATGAAATTTTATACCTTCCTTATTATTACTTATTTTTAAGCCACACGCAAACTGCTGACAGTTTTTACGTGACTTATCTTGTTTATCAACCCGTATCCTCAGTTCTTATCAAACATTAATTATGCTCTTAATTCACTTCAGGTGTCTTTATTATTTTCTGTGGTTCATGTTCTGTAACGTATTTATTTCCTAATGAAAAATCGACTTTAATTGATTATATCGGTGATTATTTCTTCAAACTCATTTTGTGTCTATTGTTGCAGTGGGCATCCCGTATATAAAATGGTGCGGCTCTGAAGGCGACTACAACGTTATGGTGATGGAACTGCTCGGACCGTCGCTCGAGGACCTCTTCAATTTTTGTTCGCGGAGGTTTTCGCTGAAGACGGTCCTGCTGTTGGCCGACCAACTGATCTCACGCACCGACTTCATCCATTCGAGGAATTTCATACATCGCGACATCAAACCCGACAACTTCCTCATGGGCCTGGGCAAAAAAGGCAACCTAGTCTACATAATCGACTTCGGTCTGGCGAAAAAATACAGAGACGGCAGGACGCACCAACACATACCGTACAAGGAGAATAAAAATTTGACAGGTGAGTTTTTGGACACGATTCAGTTTTATGTTTTTGTTCAACACACTTAAATTGCGATATTTGCGATTCAGACTGTTAGTCAAAGATCCCAGAGCCGGTAAACCTACGTCATTTTAGCAACGCTGAAATTTTCAGTATGAATAGTGTGATGTGTAGTTAAGAACGTATGCATACTTGCTAGCCTGAAAGCAGGGCCCTTTTACAGGTAAAAGGTACATACAAACTTCCACCTACGTTAAAATATGGTAATACTTTTAACATTAAAGGCCGGGCCACATATGCGCGGTGGCGGTAGCGGTTGCGGTGGAGTTCGCGGTGACGTTCAGACGTGACACGTACGATCGAATATGCCGATGCACACTTCTCTTACCATGTCTGCGTTCGATCGCTATTGAAACGCGTACCGCAAGGAGAAATGAAAAACGTCGAGGAAAGTCTCACTGAGAAAATTATGGAACATGTAGAGGAATGCAGGGTGTTATATGATTTATCCCATCCTCAATACAAAAACATTCGGATTCAGAATAACGCATGGGACGAAATTGCAAAAAGTTTAAATATTGAATTTTCTATGAGTGCTAATAATTTATCAAATCATTCAAAATTCGTTCGAAAATAAATATAGAAACGTTTCTCATCCATTCGTAGCTGTCTATACCGGGTGACACAGGATATCGGGCCACCCCTGTAACTTCTGCATTCGTGAACGGATTTTTCTGAAATTTGGTACAGTTATATAAGCAAATATTTCGGATTTGATCACATTACAATCCAATATGGCGGACTTCCGGTTTTTCTGGAAATGCCAGTAACTTTGTTTTTTCAAATGGAACACCCTGTATATTTTTACATATTCAAGTTCAACAGGTCAAAACAAGTCCAAACTTTATGTCAAATATAATTTTTTTTGAACAATTGAAATTAAAATTGTTTTTTTATTTTACCTCGTGGATAAATGAGATTTGGTCGAAGCTATTCACAATGAGTCGCAAATAACAAAAAAAACCTAATTTTTTCTGAAAAATTTATTTTTGTGTCACTTACAGGTTAATCAATTCAGTCACATCACATTTTGATCAAAAATTATTTAACAAATTGTGTAAATTCAAAAATCCACGACTAGTTCATGAGTTTCCTTGCAGTTCGAATAATTTTTCAACTTAGTAAGCTGTGGAAAACAACATTTCTGAATCTTGTCAACTAATTGCGTAAGTTATACTTATAAGCACTAGAATGGTGTTTTTTTTTAAATGCTTCTAGCGTTTTCTCGACTGACATTGCATTGGTATTCCAATTCCCGCGTCGAAGCGGTTGGATCAAAATCAACATAAGCAAAACATTCACTTCTGCCTCCTCACTTACGATCATCTTCTCCATTGTTGGGTTCTTTTCGAAATCTTCTCTCCACATTTTTTAAAAAGGTTCTTTGTGGGTGTCTTCTGTGTGGGTATCGTTCAGCGTATAACTGACAAGCGGCGACACTGTTTTCAAGACATTCTCCGTAAATTAATAACATATCAACCTGTTCACTTCTCGTGAACCTATAATTTTGATTTTACATTTCTACTAAACTAATTTTCGGAAGTTAACTAATTTTCGAGAGTTGAGATGAAAGATGACAGCGAAACACAACTAGCTGACAAGATTCAGAAATGTTGTTTTCCACAGCTTACTAAGTTGAAAAATCATTCGAACTGCAAGGAAACTCATGAACTAGTTGTAGATTTACGAATGTATACAATTTGTAACTGCACCGAAATACAAAAATGATATGTCATTTTTTTCCTTATGAATGTTCTAGATAGATAGGTAGCTGGCCCATAGGGGTTTCATTTGAAAAAAATGAATTTTTGATCAGAATGTGATGTGACTTAATTGATTTATCAATAAATGACACAAAAAATAATTTTTCAAAAAAAATTATGTTTCTCTGTTATGTGCGACTCATTGTGAATAGCCTTGACCAAATCTCATTTATCCACGAGGTAAAATAAAAAAACAATTTTATCTTCAATAGTTACAAAAAAATGACATTTGACATAAAGTTTGGACTTGTTTTGACTTGTTGAACTTGAATATGTAAAAATATACAGGGTATTCTATTTGAAAAAACAAAGTTGCTGGCATTTGCAGAAAAACCGGAAGTCCGCCATATTGGATTGTAATGTGATCAAATCCGAAATGGTTGCTTATATAACTGCACCAAATTTCAGAAAAATCTGTTCACGAATGCAGAAGTTACGGGTGGCCCGATATCCTGTGTCACCCGGTATAATGTGTGGAGTTCCCCTTTCTGAAGACCCTGCTGATTTATTTTATGAACTCATTGTTTTTTCCCAAAATAAGGTAAAGAAAATAAAATTTTGAATTCAACAACTTACCTACGGTTCCTATGATGTTGCAATTCAAGTTGTTCTTCTTCATTGCCGGCTGCAAGAAGCAATACTTCCTCTTCAAAATCCATTGTTTATGAGTATTTATTTAAAAATGAATGTTTTGATAGAGTGATACCGCATATGTTACCGCTCATGTATGTGTTTGGTGATTATCGCCACCAACACCGCTGTCGCTATCGCCACCGCGCATATGTGGCCTGGCCTTTAAGAGGTTTAAGATATGGATCTCGAAAGGAAACGTGGGTTCGAACCCCACCACCTGAAGGGTTTTTTATTTTTTCCCTTCGAAATTGAAAAATTACTTGTTATTATTTTAATTTTTTACTTGAATATTCGTCCCAAAAAAAACGTCATCAGGTGGTGGGGTTCGAACCCACGCTCCGTTTCGAGATCCAGAGCTCAAATCTGGCGCCTTAGACCGCTCAGCTATCTTGCTATATTAAGTGTCAAAATAATATCGTCGTACTTCAACATAGGTGAGTAAGGTTTTTATGTAACTTTTGTACCTGCTACCTGTAAAAAGGCCCCGCTTTCAAGCTAGCAAGTACGCATACGTTCTTAACTCAGATTTTAATATGATGCTGCGATGAGCTGACAACTGTAGTACAGGAAAGGTATCTTGATATCAGATAACCGTTCTATACTCTGAACTCTAACACACAAAATAAAAACAAATGATTTCAATATACAGAGAGAAGACATAATTTAACTTTCTTACTCTACCCATACATTATGTATTTCTATCTTTAGAGCCCATAAAGGTTACCTAATGTGGTCTCCTTTGATTTTGTTTAATTAGATCCCAGAAAATCGTATTGCACTAAATGTATTCCAGTCTCTAGATTCAAGTATTTCAATGGTAAGCCTCTTGTACTAAAATTGAACTCATCGTTCCTTTCATCAAACCTATGTTATATCGCATTGCAATGATATTCGAGCATCTTATATGCCTAAGATAACCCACCATTTAATAATAACATCTGTCAATTAGGTTGGGACATCAATTTTTTTTATTGAATATTTGGAATCGACGCATACGACTTTAATATTAAAACCCATTAGCGCCTACCGGGCCCATATGGACCCACCTAACCCCTTCCTAATTATTAGGTACAGGCATGAACAAGAACAATCTGTATCAACACAGATTACGTATCATATTAGATAAGGTACTAAAGAATACACCGAAGCAGTGTTTATGCGTATTTTGAGATTCAGCAGGTTGTGACAGGAGTTTGTTTTTAGTGCAATTGTGCAATGGATGAAATATGCGGGTTTCAATTACGGTAAGTAGATTTTTTTTATATTCTAGGAATTATCACCCAATTATAATTGTTGTTAAAACTTGCTAAAAAGTATATATTTTTGAGATTACTTTTCGAAATTACTATAAAAGTTTAACTTTTGTTTATATCGGTGTGTAAATGTTAGTGGTCCCATATGGAACCGCTAGGCGCTAAGCTGAAATAAATTTAGATTTTTGTTATTTTAGAAGAATCACACTTCAAGGTGCACGAGATATACCATAAGCTTCAGACAATGAAGGCGAAGTGACAGATTCCATATGGAGCCCAGATCCTGATTCACTTAATTTATTTATTACAATTTCAATAATATCTGACAAGAATCAAGAATCCTCCGAGTCAGGGTGGTAGACCATCTACTCCTGTGGGTGAAAGGCTACGTGTGTCTGCTAACATGAGACAGGATAGGCTTGATTATTGCGTAATTCCAGTCCCAGAGGGCATAAGAAAGCGATGTGCTGCCTTAAATTGTTCCGAAAAAGTTAGAACAATGTGTAATGAATACCGAGTTCGACATTGCATACGTTTTTGGGAAGATTTTCAATGCTAATAGATATATGGTGATTTTTACTGTAGTTAGTGCTTGATTCTGCAATGTATATTGGAATGAAAACATTTAAAACAAGGAATTCGTTTTTTTTTCGTGAAAAATTCAACCAGGAAAGCGCCTAGCGGGACCATAAGGACCCATCCAATTTTTTGAAAAATTCGTTTATTTTATTTTGAAAAACCTTATTTTGATACCCATTGAGTTAAAGGAAATCAATAAAAACAACTAACAACGTTTCAAAGTCAAATTTAAAAATTCAGGTGTTAATGGGTTAATTTTGTTTTCTGTTCTAAAACAATTTTTGAGAATGTTACAGCGTTTTGAAAGCGCCGAGTTTCAAAACGCCTCCATGACCTTGGAGAGAGAGTGTGACGTCACAATGCTGTTTGGCCCGTTGATCCTCTCTTCTGCACTTGTTGCTGCCACTAATATTGTGAAATGTTTATTGTTCGCCTACTCCGAAAACGAGTTATCGTTGGTGTTATGTGCCTTGTTGTGAGAATTCAACAAGGAAAACACCGCAAATTTTTTTTGCGTGCCCTTTGGAGAAAATAGGTAAAACAAGTGGTTTTATGTTGTTTGTCGCAAGTACATACCAACAGCAACACAATAGTTTTGCTACCAAGATCCCTGTAGTGACTAAACTTTGGAAAATATTAATAATAATAATAGTAATGTCTTTATTGGACAACAAAATTAACAATACAATTTGATAACCAAGTACCTATAATGTCCCAGGCGAGGTTCAAATACTCCCCCTAGAAGGAGCTCTGCTCTACCTCTATTAAATTTAAAAAATATATATACAGGGTGTCCGAAGATGAATCCGACAAAACAGAGTGATTTATGAATTTAGACAAAAAATTCAATCCGCCATATTAAATACAGGGATTAGCCGATTTGCTTTAAATTTGGTACATGAATTAAACTGAAAGGCCCTATTAAGTAGCCCTTTGAACGAAACCAATATCAGGACCGGAATATTCTTTTTTTTCATATTCTTGTAAGAATAACTGTATAATAATTATCAAAAATCTAAGCTCAGATTAGAAATCTACGGGAAAATCCTACAGGAACTTGTTAAAAAAGTTTCTGGCACCATTTCAGTTATTCCGTAATAAATTATTATTTTCAATTTTTTCACTCAAGAAATTAATTGTCGGATAAAGTACCATCAAAAATGGGTTAATATAAAAAAAATTTACGAAACATACATATTGTTATTCTCTTTAATTAGTTCGTAGTAAAATTTTATAAAATACTCCCATAACCAAAAAAAACCGAAGACTAAATTCGTATCAATAGCTTACAATGTTTGTTTAAATACAGTAGGCTTGTGTCAAGTGTCAAATCCCGAATTTCGTTATGAAAAACTGTCATTAGCGTTAGTTTTGTTGGTGTTCATTCACTATTCTAGTGTTTTTAAGTATAAACTATAGTTCTTAGAGTGTATTTATGATGCCGTTTCACTTCGCTAATGAGTAATACGCAGATATTTTGTGTATGGGCTTTGCGAAGGAAATGGCAAGAAGGGAATACAGACGTCGCTATCCTAATCGTCGCGTACCACATCATTCAACATTTGCTAAGGTACTTCAAAGTATTAGGGAAATAGGGAAAGTTCCATCAAATAGAGGACGAGAAGATGCTCGAAGAAATAATGTTGATCACGAAGAGCAAATACTGGACGCTATAAATGATAATCCTTCTAGTAGCGTCAAAAGAATAAGTAGGCAATTGGCGCTACCTCGTATGCGTGTATGGAAAACATTAAAAGAAAATGGTTTGCATCCGTACCACAAACAAAAAGTGCAAAAGCTTGAAGAGGGTGATCATGTACCACGCATATCGTTTTCTAGATGGTGCTTAGCACATAGAAGGAACATTAACAGAATTTTATATACCGACGAGAGCCAATTCACCAGGGATGGAATTAATAATACTAGAAATGTGCATATTTGGGCAGACGAAAACCCACATGCCATTGTTCAGAAAAACTGCCAATACAGATTTCATGTCAATGTATGGTGTGGAATCCTTAATAATCATTTGATTGGACCTCACGTACTTGACGGACGGTTAACTGGTGATGTTTACCTACATTTTTTGGCCAATACTTTACCGGATCTATTGCTAGGTCTAAATACCCGTGGTATGTGGTTTCAGCATGATGGTGCTGGACCTCACTTTTCAATTCCAGTTAGAAACCATCTTAATGCCACCTACCCCAACAGATGGATCGGCCGTGCAGGTCCAGTAATTTGGCCACCGCGATCCCCTGATTTAACACCCCTAGACTACTATCAATCAATCAATCAAGATATTTTTTATTGTCAAAGAATGAAATTCTTAAAGACAAAGCTTAGGTACAGAGTTGAACATATTAGTAATAGGTTTGTAAAATTGATTTGTTGAAAATATAAACAGGATGTTCATAAAATCAGATGTGGAATCATCTGCGACTGAAAGATAAACTTTAGTCACTATCTTCCATCGTCAAGATAACCTCTTGTGGGGTATTCATGTTGAAAAGGGAAACATTCTCAATTGAATATTGATAGAAAGATTTTTCTGTGAATTGAAAAATCCACGATTAAAATGAAATTATTTTTTGTGAATGTCTAACAGAAAACAACTACTTCCCCGGCTAAAGCCACGCTGGACATTGAACTACATCTGATAGATATTCTGAAAAAGCCCTAACTCAAAAGAAAAAATCTAAAATTGAAAATTTGCATTTTCATTCAGATGGTTATTTGATTTTCTAATCCAGTCTTAATTAAGAACTCAAAGATGAATGAGGCAAAGAAGAATGTTTTCCAAAAGAGAGTACTCACCAGAAATCATTCATAACATTGACGCAGTATTAAGTATTTAGTTTTTTACGAATTCTTTTTTATGTTTATTAAAAAAAATTATTGTGCGTTGTGTTGTATTTTCATAAATTCAAAATTTATTAGTAAGCAAATATAATTTCCAAAAAATTCAGTCCATAAAAAAGACTCATTCCGGCCTGATACGAATTTATTCTTCAGTTTTTTTGGGTTTTGAGAGTATTTTATAAAATTTTACTACGAACTGATTAAAGAGAATAACAATATTTATGTCTTGGTTTCGTAAATATTCATTATATCAACCCATTTTTGATGGTACTTTATCCGACAATTAATTTGTTGAGTGAAAAAATTGAAAATAATAATTTATTACGGAATAACTGAAATGGTGCCAGAAACTTTTTTAACAAGTTCCTGTAAGATTTTTTTCCGTAGATTTCGAATCTGAGCTCAGATTTTTTATAATTATTATACAGGGTGAGTTATTCTTACAAGAACTTGACAATGAAAAAAAAATATTCCGGTCCTGATATTGGTTTCGTTCAAAGGGCTACTTGTTAAAGCCTTTCAGTTTAATTCATGTACCAAATTTGAACCAAATCGGTTGATCCCTGTATTTAATATGGCGGATTGAATTTTTTGTCTAAATTCACAAATTACTCTGTATGTCAGTAACGAAGCGGTTTTGGACATTTGTATATGGCATTTTGCAATCATATTGGAAGTCCCTATAGCCCCATAAGTTTTGTCGGTTTCATCTCCGGACACCCTGTATAATATGATAAAGATTGATTTTTAGATATATTTTTTAGGAGTATTTACCGATGCAAAGTAAGTCAAAAATCAACAGCAATGGTTTTAACTTCAGAACACATGAAAAATATTTCTGGCCAGGGTTTTGCCACAAATAAATACTCCATTGCGATGACTGCTCGCGAAATTAATAAATTCATCAGCGGAAGTTTGATTCGATTTTTTGAATTCTATCACGATTTGATGAATAGACAAAACGCACGATTTCACGCTCTTTAATATTATGAATAAACTGCACGTCAATTTGTTTTTCCTGAGCTGTCGCTAAAAATTCGCGTAATTTTTCGCTTCGTTTGTGTATGGCGCAGAAACAACTGCAGAATTATCGAATTCAGATAGGACTTTTATGAATTTTTTAGTTGTTCCTACTGTAGATAAAACTGATTTTTTCCAATAGCACAGTACTTCGGTAACAGCGGGTTCATCGTTCGGGCGATATAACCACATTAAAAAGGCTGTCGCAGGTTTACAACCCCCTGAAAACAAAAAAAAGGGCTGCTGCTCAAAAAATGTTGTTGCAAAAGTTATAGTTTTCCCAATATCAATTGAAGAAGCATAAAAAAGTCTTGCGGCGAAATCCTGTGAGCAGCAGTGGCGGAGATAACTAATTTTATTTAGATATTTTAAGATTTTAAAAATACTTCATAAATAATGAAAAATGAAAAAATATTAAAGACAAGCTTTTATTTATACAAATACATTAAGAAAGAAAAATAATTTATTTCATTGTTTGATGATGAAAACTAGAATAAGCTAAAACGCATTTCGATCGGCACACACCAAGACCACAGACGCTACTGGTTTTTAATCTTTCAGAGCTATTAAAACACAAATATAACGCGTGATTCATGATCTCCCATCGTATAGACACACCTACAAGCATTGATGTCCGACTTGATTGGCCCAGACGAATCGGTTGTAGAACAGACAGCAGTCACTCAAGTCCACGTTGACCAGCGGGCTCTTTGTGCCGACGGAGACTGTATACAAGTAGTACAGATTATTTTTCGTTTCGTTTCTTCGCATATACGCTCGTGTTAGCGAAGTGAGTTTTTATTTGCTCTCTATAGAAACAGCTTCTGCAATTTATATTGGATGGACTATACTGACAAGTTCTCTGAATTTTCAGGTGGTTTCCGACAGCGTAAAAAAAGAGTAGTGCAATAAATGTCTACTTGTAAGTCCCCAAAATTACGCAAATAAATAAATATGAATCTACCACACTCTACGAATAATAATAACTCAATTTTTTTATGTATTGACATATTTTTACATCACAAACGAACAGGGATTTTCCCAATGAAAAAATCTACAAAATATCGAGATTCTCTTGATTTTAATAATATTATTCCCATTACTATCGATTCGTTTTATATTTTTACCTTTCGCAGCTGCACAATCCAAACAGGAAACGTTTTGTGTGACATATTTTTCTTCATCGACTGTCATTTCCACATGATGCATGTGCCCGGTCCGAGTCGTGATGTCACGAGACCGAAATAGTCTAATCAACAAGTTCAAAAACGTGTTAAATAGATATAAAGCTCCTAAAAATATGAGCGATAGCTCATTCGATTCGGAATGACGTCTAGAAAAATGTTTTTTAAGGGTTTATTAGGACGTAAAAAATTGCGATTGTTATTAACAAAATAAGATTAAAAAAAGAAGGTATTTCGTTTTTCGTTAATAATTTCCAAAATAATGATTTTCAAGGAAAAGATTCTGAAAGAGGAGGAAATTTCCAATAAAAAAAGTCCCGGAACTCTATCTCTATTATTTATATTTTTTTTTAACGCTGAAAATAGGGCTCCGCGAGGTCGTTACGGCATAGGCGCACCGTCGAAAAGGCCGTTATATCACCTAAAATAATTTTTTTATAGTATTAAATAACAATTTAAAAATTTGAATAAATTATGGTGTAATCTAGACACTTGAACGAAAAAAACCTCGTTAAAAAAAAAATTTCATGTCGATTTTTCAAAAAGTTACACCATTGTTAATTAACTAATTTTTTTTAATCTCTGTTTTTATAAGTTACGACATAAAAGTTTAAATAATTGGTCTATAAAATTTTCGCTTCGTGGAGGAGCTCTTTTCATTTAGGTACTTAATAAAGCAATGCAAAAAAAAATTATTAAAGTTTATTATTTTGTTAATTATAATTTTTTTAAATTAACAAAAAATGAAATTTCTAAAAAATGTTATCAAAAAAAAACAGTGCAGTTCCAAACATTGATGCACCGAGCTGTTCAGGACTTCCTACCCGTTAAAAAACGGAGAACTCGTAAAATTTAGAAACTACTGTATTGTTTATGAAAATATATTTTGAAATGTTCTTTAAACAAAATAATGTGTAATTAATAATTTGCTTTTATTCGTACGTTATAGTTGTTAAGTTTCTAACAATAAAAATAATAAAAGTAAAATAATTTAGAAAATATACTTGAAAAAAATATAAAAATTCGAAAATAAATTCAATTATTATTTTAGTAAATATTATTTTAGTAAATAAATAATTAAACTTTAGCAGAATATTAATAATTCTAGTGATAAATGAATGAAAATGATCAATAGCAGAATGTAAATTAGGTAAGTATAAATTTAAACTAGTATATTATTTAAACAAAAATCTATATTGCTATAATTTATACGTAATTAGAAAGATATTTTATCATAGAACAAAAAAGTGCTTGAGTCCGTAGCTATATTATTTATAAGCTATGAAATTTCAAAAAATATAAAAAAATATAATTTTTTTATAAACAAATGCTTATAACAACTGATAAACAATGGTTACAGAATCGATTTTGAATTCATTTTAAAGATAAATAAATCTTTTATAAAAATGTCTTGGATGTCCTTTATCGTATCTCTTATAGTTCAAAAGTTATAATAATTTATAACTTGACAAATTATGGAACGGCTGTAATTTCATTATCATATAATATGTAACAATGCTGTAAAAAATACAAAACATTTTTTTTCTATACTTTGTTATACATAGTTGTTTTTGTTATTTTTTGAAGTTTTCGAAAAAAAATATAACGGTTAATATTATTTGTTTATAACGAATTGTTAAGTTAATAAACAATGAAATTATTTATAAAAAAAAATTATTTCTCTGTTAATTCATTGAAAAAGGTCAATGATGATTTTTAAGAATAAAATAATTTTTTAAAATTATTTAAAAATTGAAATAAAAAAAATTAAACAATAAAAAAATTATTTAAGAAAACAAATTTTTTTTTAATCATAATTTTACCTATGCAAAAAGATGGTAAAATTTTTTTTTTTTTAAATCCCAAAATATTATAAACAATTTCTTAACAAATGACGTAAAAAATTTTTTTCCAATGTTAATTAATACCTATAATAGATGCAAAAACAGCAATAATAAGATATTACTAAAAACAAAATTTTTGATAACATTTTTTAGAAATTTCATTTCTTGTTAATTTAAAAAAAAATAATTAACAAAATAATAAACTTTAATAATTTTTTTTTGCATTGCTTTATTAAGTACCTAAATGAAAAGAGCTCCACGAAGCGAAAATTTTATAGACCAATTATTTAAACTTTTATCTCGTAATTTATAAAAACAGAGATTGGAAAAAAATTAGTCAATTAACAATGGTGTAACTTTTTGAAAAATCGACATGAAATTTTTTTTTTACCGAGGTTTTTTTCGTTCAAGTGTCTAGATTACACCATAATTTATTCAAATTTTTTAATTGTTATTTAATACTATAAAAAAAATATTTTAGGTGATATAACGGCTTTTTAGACGGTGCGCCTATGCCGTAACGACCTCGCGGAGCCCTATTTTCAGCGTTAAAAAAAACTTATAAATAATAGAGATAGAGTTCCGGGAGTTTATTGGAAATTTCCTCCTCTTTCAGGATCTTTTTTCATAATTCCTTGAACATCATTATTTTAGAAATTATTAACGAAAAACGAAATACCTTCTTTTTTTAATCTTATTTTGTTAATAACAATCGCAATTTTTTACGTGCTAATAAACCCTTAAAAAAACATTTTTCTAGACGTCATATTTAACACGTTTTTGAACTTGTTGATTAGACTAAAATGCCACTCCGAGCGGACGGTTAAATAACCGATTTTTAAAGTCATTTTTAACGACAATTCAACTCATGTATAAAAAATTGCATATGCCACAGTGCAATTGTCAGTTTGGCAGCGGCAAAAGTTAGCTGCAACTTTTACAGCGACAAATGCACAAGTGGTTTTTTCACTTATTCATTTGTTTATCAATTATCGCGGTGTTGGTTGCCAAAATAAATAAAGTTTGCATTGATATGTTTCTAAATTTCTTATTCATTAAATTGTCCTGCCGAATTACACTCGATGTTTGTATTGATATCGGGTAAATTTGTGTTGTTCAAATTCTAAACTGTTTCCTTCAGCAATTTGATTCGAAAAACTGTCAACCTAAAAACGCTCCACCTTCGGTGTCGCGTTTTTAATAGTTGACAGTTTTTCTCGTCTAATTGCTAGGCAACAGTTTCTCATTAAACAACCCAAATTCACCCGATAAAATACAAACCTCTCGTGAAATTTAATGTGAAAAATTGTTGGCGAAATTTTTTTCAACGATATTATTGTTATTAGTGATCAATATCTGTAATAAAAGTGGTTTTGTACTGATTTTCCACATCATGTCCCAACCTAATTAGAGATTAGAGACATTCAAATATAAATGTTGAGCTTATAGGCCTTTTCATTCTAGAAATTTGTTTGTGCATGTGCCTTAACTCCCGCCATGTTTTTCGGGCACTTTATACGCGTTGTTGTGGGATATGTCGTAGCGATACACGTAGTAAAACATTTCCATAGAACTTATATTATTTTATTAGTTTTCCAAAGTCTAGTCTCGATATCGTCAAAAACTAATTAAATCAACGAACAAAAACATCTAAATGTCCTAAATGTGATTTGTGGGTTAGAAGATGTGGACGAGGTGATTCCAACTGATTGATCATGTCAACAAAGATACATATATTTGTTCACTTCACTTCGTAGGAGAAAGTCCAACAACAGAACTTCCTGTAAAGAAAGAATCATTTCATCAGTAATTTTAATCCATTTAATTATTAATGTAATAGTTTGTGCTATAACCTCAAATGATGAATGTTTTTTACTGGTAAAAGTAGCAAAGACCTGTTTAAGCTTTACCATTAATAATTTGTACTCTTTGATTATTTGTCTTTATTTTTCTAATTATTGATATATTCATTTAAATCTAAAATGAATGTCATTGTTATCCTAACATTTCTAAAAGTTCTGATTTTTTTCCACTTTGTGGGCGGCAATTGCATTTCAACCATTCTCGTAGTTGAATACAATTATGTGCTTCAACTGTTGTTTCGAATTCATAAGCAGAAAAGGAAATGAAACGAATATTCTACATTTGAATGTAGTCTAGTTCAATAGAAAATAAATTAAATTATTTTTTGAACATCGATGGGCTATTTTACACAAAAACATTATCCCAGAAATTTCGTGGCCATCTTCCTCTCGAACTACATTTAGTTCACCTCTCACCTTACCCAATCCATCTGATCCGAGCATATTTTCAACCCAGAATATAAAGGAAACACGGATGTTCTATGCACAAATTGGGGCGTATACAAATAAATATCTAATAATGCATTTTTACAAGCTTTTATTTAACTGTGTTTCCTAACTACGGTACGAAACTTCAGGAGGTGTTTTGTTAGGTCATTTGACAAAAAAAAGTTCCTATGAACATATGTCCGGAGTTGCTTCGTTTCTGAGATACAGGGCTTTGAAGTATAAAAAAAAGGTATTTATAAAATATCCTGAAACCGATGTGGTTGAAATGTGGTACAGCTATTTGGAGTAATAAGGCAATTATTTGGCCCTAAGTAGGTCCAGTGGCGTCTCAGTGGGCACCACAGCCAACAATACTGAGAAAAAAATTATTTCCTCCTTTTCAGTGCATTTGAATATAAGCGTGGGTTCTAAAAAGTTTTTTATAAGGATGGTAAAAATACAACTTTTTGGCCTCCTGTGTTTTTTTTCATATTTAGCTTAGTTTTCGAGAACAAAAAAAATGAAGGCACTCTACAATCATGATTACCTGCTATGGAGACCAGCTGACAGTAATAGTATTAGAAAAATCGAATTAAACGGTTTTCTTCACATAAAGGATTTAATATAAAATTGAACCAGAAAATGGTAGATCTCAGGTGAAAAACAACTACTTTCCTGGCAAATACCACGCAGAACATTGAATGATATTCACCTGAAAATCCATGCATACTTCCATATAATATCAATGGACATTGAATGCAAATGTTTCTTTCTGATAAGCTCGATTATGTTTAATTTATGTCGTGTTCACCTAACAATCCGCATACCGGTTTCAGGCTTCTTGGCCCTCATCAGTACGGAGTAGTCAACCAGCCAAAGGTCCAAAGAACTCTGGCTGAAGTGAGACACAACGTAAACAAACCATCATCGATCTTGTAACACCTATAGGTACGCCGGAAAAGATAAACTTTAACTGGCGGTACTAGTGACAGAAAGAAACACTCCGAAAATCTCCCACCTCGATAGGTTTCTAAATAAAAGATTCCTTCTCAGTAGGAGTGGCAAGCCCGTCTAGCATATAGTGAAAGATAAGTGCCATGTGAAGTGTCACTAGGTACCGCCAGTTAAAGTTTATCTTTTCCGGCGTACCTATAGGTGTTACAAGATCGATGATGGTTTGTTTACGTTGTGTCTCACTTCAGCCAGAGTTCTTTGGACCTTTGGCTGGTTGACTACTCCGTACTGATGAGGGCCAAGAAGCCTGAAACCGGTATGCGGATTGTTAGGTGAACACGACATAAATTAAACATAATCGAGCTTATCAGAAAGAAACATTTGCATTCAATGTCCATTGATATTATATGGAAGTATGCATGGATTTTCAGGTGAATATCATTCAATGTTCTGCGTGGTATTTGCCAGGAAAGTAGTTGTTTTTCACCTGAGATCTACCATTTTCTGGTTCAATTTTATATTAAATCCTTTATGTGAAGAAAACCGTTTAATTCGATTTTTCTATTCATTCCACTTCACATGGCACTTATCTTTCAGTAATAGTATTGTCATATCAGTAAAAGTCAGAGTTGTCAATTAGCAGTGATTCCATCATGAATACTTTTACTAACGCTGAAATGGCTGACATGCACTTTATTTATGGATTAGCAAATGGAAATGCGGAAGAAGCACGGAGAATCTACCAGGATAGATATCTTAACAGAGTAATTCCATATGCTGAAACATTTAGAACGTTACATGCAAGATTATGTGAAACTGGAAGTTTTAATAAAAATGTAAGTGATGGAAGACCAGAAGCTGTAACAACGCCAGAACTATACTTGATGCGATAGAAGAAGATCCTTCAAATAGTACCAGGAAGATTGCACTGCAGCTTGAAGTAAGCCCAAAAACCGTTTGGAAATTTCTAAAAAGAAACCTTCTATACCCACATCACATACAGCGGGTCCAAGCTCTACTGCCTAGGGATTTTCACCCAAGATTAATGTTTTGCAGGTGGTTCATTCATACGATGGCACACAATCATAATTTTTTACCAAATATTTTATTTACGGACGAAGCAAATTTTTCACGAGATTCTATTATGAACTTTCACAATAACCATTATTAGAGAAAGTCATTTTCAGCAACGATTTTCGCTGAACGTTTGGGTAGAAATTATTGGTGACTACCTAATTGGACCCTTTTTTTTACCAGCAAGATTATCAGGTCCATCCTACACGGCTTTTTTGCGAAATCATTTACCCATTTTGTTGGAAGAAGTACCCGTACTTGTAAGAGGCAACATGTGGTTTATGCACGACGGAGCTCCCGCTCATTTTGGTGTTCTTGCTCGTCAGCATCTCGACATCACCTACCCTAATCGCTGGATTGGACGTGCAGGACCTCAACATTGGCCCGCTCGCAGTCCTGATATGAATCCTCTAGATTTCTATTTATGGGGTCATCTGAAGGCTCTCGTTATATAAAACCCCTATACTAGATGTGAATGACTTGAGGAATCGAATAAGTGACAATTGCAATGTCATAAGGAATACTCCAGGTATTTTTGAACGTGTCAGACAATCAATGACACATCGATTGCAGTCGTGTATTTTATCAGACGGTTGACATTTTGTTCATTTACTTTAAGGTCGAAATTGTTTATTTTTTACTTTAGGTTTGTATTTTATGTTGTCCATGGATAATTTGTAGAATAAGATAAAGTATTTTTTTCTTGAAAACGAAGCTTGATATGAATAAAACACAAGGGACCAAAGAGTTGTATTTTCAGTTGATTAATCTGAAAAAATAAAATACTACAAAAAAAAGTACTTTTTTTTTCTCAGTATTGTTGGCTGTGGTGCCCACTGAGACGCCCCTGGACCTACTTGGGGCCAAATAATTGCCTTATTACTTCAAAAAGCTGTACCACATTTCAACCACATCGGTTTCAGGATATTCAGAATATTTTATAAATACATTTTTTTTTAATACTTCAACGCCCTGTATCTCAGAAACGAAGCAACTCCGGACATATGTTCATAGGAACTTTTTTTTGTCAAATGACCTAACGAATCATGCCCTGAAGTTTCGTACCGTAGTTAGGAAACACCCTGTATTTAGTTCAAATCTTGCAAGTGAATTTTGACCCACTTCTAGTTGTCTGAATAACGTGAAATAACGGAAGGTGTTCATAATTCCGGTGACAATGCATTATGGAATTTTTACTGGAGAAAAAACAAAATGGCGGCTCCTATATGGCGGCCGAGTTTTGTGATTATGGTTCGATTCCATTCAAAATTGGTATGTGGGGGGTTTTGGGGGCAAAGATCACGCTTTTTTTGTCAAAATTCATAAATTCAAAATGTCGGCTCTAATATGGCGACGAGTTTTGTGGTTATAGCCTGTTTCCAATAAAAATTGGTAGGTATGTGGGGGTTTTTGGGATCGGAGATCATGTTTTTTTTTGGTCAACATCCATGAATTCAAGATGGCGACGAGTTTTGTGATTATAGCCCGATTCCATTCAAAATTGGTGTGTGGTATTTTTGGTGTCGGACATCATGATGTTTTTGTCAAAATTCATTAATTTAAGATGGCGGCTCCAAGATACGACGTGTTTTGTTATGACCCGATTCCATTCAAAATTGGTATGTGGGTTGTTTTGGGGTCGGAGATTATCAATTTTTTGTCAGAATTCAATAAAATGACGGATTTCATGAATGACTAAAAAAATTGAATAAAAATGATTAAAAAACAATTTTTAAGATAAGCTTTTATACAAATGCACTAAAAAGCTTGCCGCGAATAAAAAATAGGTATTCTTGCTCGGCAAGATTTTGAATCTGCTACTCACAGAATATCATAGGACAAACAATTAAAGAAAAATTGTTTTCCTTTTTAGTGCATTTGTATAAAAGCTTGTCCTATTTTTTTAAATTAGTTTTTAATTTCATTAATATTTTATTACCTGTAAGCTATCAATCAACGCTTCGCATATTTCAGGAACCATTATTGAAATAATCTGTTTTGAAATTCCAAACTCTGATACTCTCCTGTTGCTAAAAATCTTGGTGTTACAGCTAATTTTTCATTGACTCTAATATATTTTCTAGAATTCCCTACTTCCCGATCAACATTTGGCTAATTATATTGACTAAATAATGAAAATCAGTCATAAACATCCTTGTAAAATTTCTAAAACATCTTCCGTTTTCCTTTCTCAAATCAGTCAATAAGGAAACTTTCTGTCCGTTTTCATCCATCTCTGTTTTCTTTTCTTTGCTTCGTAGTTCAATACAGCTGCACCAAATAAGATCATGATGACCTGATGACATCCTGGATGATATTATTAATTTGAAAAAATTATAAATTTGATGTCAAAACATAATGGTACCCATTTTGTGTGTGGACATGCATGTAAGTAACATTAAGAAAACAATTGTTCACAAACCTGTTGTGAACATTTTGTTAGTTAACAGTGTTGTAGTCGTCTGGACCTGGCTTCACACTCCTTTTAACATAATATGACATTCTTGTGAATCGTTAACATATTTTCGATCCTAATAGACCTATCTATATTCCTATCAGCTGTTTTCCCCTAAATAAACCTCAACAAATAAAAGTCGCGTCTAATAAGCTTGTTGTCTAATAAGCTTGTTTGTACTTCATATTAGTATTGGAACGCGTTGCAAGGTAAACTAAGGTCGTTTTAGATTGTTTACCTTTCATTTGTCATGCCATCCCTAACTAGGGCAGATAATATTTACATTTAAAATTGAAATGCTGAATGCGGAATTTGCAAGAATGGAATTTTTCGTATACGACAAATATCCACGTTTGCTTATCTCAAAACCTTGGTGCTGAATATTGACAGTGTTTTAAGAAAAGCTACTTTGCAGAACCGGCAGAAACTATTTTTTTCGATGGTAATAATTATAAGTGCTAGAGATTTTATCGCACATAAATTTTATATATGTACTTTTATTTAATGACCCATCATCTCATTGTAATCGTTCTTGAACGATTTAACATTGATAATTTCTTTTGTTTTGGGTAAACAATACTTTTCCGCTTCTTCTAAAATTGACAAAACTGCTCTTCTGGGATTATGGAAATGGAATTGTAGAATTTTAAAGTATCAGTTCCGAGTAGGTTCTAGACCACTTCTTGTTAGTTTCAGTAACAGTAATATACAGTGCTTCTCAAAAGTCCGCTCCCCCCCTCTTATTTTCGGAACGATTATACATAAACAAGTGAAATTTGGAAACTGAATATTAAAGGTTGTAAACTTCCCTACTAGTGATGATATATGACGAAATCTTCAAAGATGACGTCACAAGGCCATTGTGACCAATAATTTTAAATGGAACCCTACGGCAAGCGACACCTCTTTTAAGAGGTATCGAAAAAACCTATTCAATGATACTAATTTTGTTTGTGTTTATGGCAGTTGTAATGGCTCATTAGTAAACATTAAAATTTGAATTCCATTCAGTATGATATTCATTACAGATTTAAGAATCAGTATCTACTTGAAAAAATTGCTCGAAGTAACCTCCATTTACTTCCTGACAGTGAAATATCCTATTTTTAAACTCTTCTCGTACTTTTGCAAATGTGTCTGCGGAAACAGCCTCACATTCTGCAACAATACGTTGTTTTAAAACGTCAATATTGTCAGGTTCAGTGGCGTAAACCTTCGATTTAAGGTAACCCCACAGAAAAAATCCAAAGGTGTGAAGTCCGGTGATCGAGCTGGCCATTCCGTTGAACGTCGTCGTCCAATCCATCTACCACGATACTCCTCATCCAAATACCGTCTTACTGCACCGTAATAGTGTGGAGGAGCACCATCCTGTTGGAATGTTATTTCCAAATTGCCGAATTCATCTGGATTATCTTCCAAAATTTCAAGGATTAACGGTTCTATTGCGTTTTGCAACAGCTCCAGATAAACCTCACCAGTTAAATTAGTATTTAAAAAAAGAGGCCCAACGATGTGGTTTCCCAGGATACCTCCCAAACATTCACCTTCTGGGGAAATTGGGTATGTGTTTCACGAAACAGGTGAGGATTTGCGTCACTCCAATACCTCACATTCTGTGTATTTACATTTCCATTTAGATAGAAAGTACTTTCGTCACTAAAACAAATTGTTTTGACATAATCTGGCTGTTGGTTAATTTTAGTTTCCATATTTTCACAAAATTCTAGTCTTCGGTCTGGGTCGTCGTCTGAGAGTTGATGAAGAAGTAGGATTAACTATTACTTCTGCCAGTATATCAATTTTTTTCTCATCAGACTTCACAGGTAGATCAACGTGAGTTGTTGAAGAAGTAGGATTAACTATTACTTCTGCCAGTATATCAATTTTTTTCTCATCAGAAATTTGTGGTCTGCCAGATCGTTTCGCATCATCAATACTACCCGTTGTTTCAAACTTACGAAGAAGCTCCCTTAAATAAGTCCTCGAAACGGGGCGATCGGGAAACCTCTCATTAAAAATGCGTTCTGCTGCATGAATATTTTGTCCAGTTTCACCAAGAATTAGGGTCGGTGCTACTTTATCACCTAAAGCACGTACCATTTCGCTTCTTGAAGCACTTAAACGTTCGGCTCACAACAGTTTAACAAATTATTAAAATGTACAAAAATATTAAAAGTACCAAAAGCTGCTAAAACAGTTAAGCGTTCGATCAACAATACACAAATTATTAAATGTACAAAAACTTGGACAATTACAAAAACGTCGAATTAGGGAGACTAACAAAAACGTCAGCTTATTTGACAACTGTCCTGAGGCGGAGCTTGAATTTGGAATTTTAGTATTAACTGGTTTAATTCATCACAGCTTTGCGTTTTTCAAAAGCGAGTTGCCAAAACTGCCATAAACACAAACAAAATTAGTATCATTGAATAGGTTTTCTCGATACCTTTTAAAAGAGGTGTCGCTTGCCGTAGGGTTCCATTTAAAATTATTGGTCACAATGGCCTTGTGACGTCATCTTTGACGATTTCGTCATCTATCATCACTAGTAGGGAAGTTTACAACCTTTAATATTCAGTTTCCAAATTTCACTTGTTTATGTATAATCGTTCCAAAAATAAGAGGGGTGGGGGGGAGAGAACTTTTGAGAAGCACTGTATACAGGCTGTAAACTAACCTGTTGCATTTCCGCTAATAATTGATAGTCCAACAATAAATAACAACAATCTATATTTAAAAAAAATGGGAGGAATACGATAATAAGAGAGAAAAATTAGAACTTTTAGTGCTTGGGTATTGCTGGATTATTTGAAACGCACAACTATCAGATGTTGAATTTCCTTGTCCGTTAACTGAGCCTATTGTGAACCTGCATCAATGATGGGTTGGTCAGTCGGGTTATGGAACCATATATTCGTTTGTTGTTCAATTCAACTGTTCGCTTATGTTAGAAGACTTGATAATTTTTTTATATAATAATTAACTTGATTGATTTCATCTACACAGCTTGGATAATGGTTGGTAATGTCAAAAGTTTGTTTTACTTATAAAGTTAGCTGCACTCGTACAAGAACCTTACCAGATATCATTTATTACTTAATGTCATTCATTACAAAGAATCGTGAGCATATGAACTTTGTTTTTTGCAACTGGTGTGAAGTTAGCAGCCATTTATTCCGCGGCAGCCAAACGACCAGTGGCGGCGGTTATAAATAAAATAAAATAGGTTGGTACATGATGGATTATTTTAAATTATTTGAGGAAATCAGAAATCATGAAGATGTGATTTTACTGCGGAAATATATAAATAGAGTTCACGAGTGGTCCCTGGCAAATCGTCATTGATTTAATGTTGACAAATGCTTCAGTGTGTCAATTACTAGAAAAAGACAGAGGAGCAGACAGAATCCAAAACTATACAGGAATACCGAAAAGTGCGAAATGCGGTAATATTAAGAAGAAAAGATGAATTTTGTAAAAAATATAAAAAAAATTACAATATTTTGGACCATCGAAATTTGGTATATCTGAGAAAAAAAGAACTAGATATGAAAAATGTTTATAAGGATTACCTGCAGCAAATGCTTTTTAGTATGTCAATTACTAGGAAAAAACAAAGAAATGAATGTCGATATACAATAAATGACAAATATTCAATAAAGAAAGCGAAATGTAAAGATATAGGGGTAACGCTAGATGAAAAACTCAATATTAGCAAGCAGACCATATGAATGCTTGCTTTATCATTCACCAAAATATACACATTAGTAGCACTTTATAATGCAATTGTCCGGAGTATACTAGAATATGCTGGGATAATATGGTTACCTCATTCATCAGTCCATAAAAATTTAAATCGAAAAGTCCAGAAAAAATTCTTAAAATTTGTATATTACAAAAAACATGGTGAATATATTTCCAATTTAGTTATCACAGTTCCTTAATGTAATTTTAATTCACAACCCTAAAGTTTAGGAGAAAATGGCTGTATTTTTCTCTGAATTACTACATAATGGAGTAGATGATCCCCCTCCTATTGTCCCAAATTAGTTTAAACTGCAATACATATTTCAATAATAGAAGAAGGAATATATTTGTCTGTCCTAAACCTCGAACCAACCTAGGTCTAAATTCTCCACTGTTCAGAATATTTTCTCTTGCAAATTGTTTAAGAAAAAGAGATTAAAAAATAAATGTAAATATAAAAACTCAATTTATCATTTATATTTATCAGAACCTGGCATAAATCAAACATAATCAAGTTTATCAGAAAGAAACATTTGCAATCAATTTTCATTGTCAGTGGAAGTTTGCATAGATTTTCAGGTGGATATCATTCAATGTCCTGCGTGGTATTTGCCAGGAAAGTAGTTGTTTTTTGTTGTGGTCTACCACTTGTATCGATTTTAAGTCCCTTGTTTCCAATATTACACTTCACATGTTTGGCTCTCTTGTTTGATTTATTTACAGAATGGTTATCTAGTTTTCAATATTGTTATCGCTTATTGGGACTGCTGTTCTGTACATTTTCAATAAATAAATAAATATCTTAATAATTATACAAAATAAATTGGTGCATGCAATGATAACATTGCGAATTCCGAATGATCGAATAAAAGGAAAATCTATATAAAACCATTTTTATTACAGATATTGATTACTAAAAACAATAATACCGTTGAAAAAAACCATTTTCGCCATCAATTTTTCGTTAAAAATGACTTCAAAAATCGGTCAATTCTCCGTCCGCTCGGAGTGGCATTTCGGTAGCGTGACGTCACGATACTGTTGGGACTCGGTCCGGCCACATGCATCGTGTGGAAATGACAGTCGATGAAAAGATGTATTCAAAACGTTTCCTTTTGGATTGTGCAGCTGTGAAAGGTAAAAATATAGACGAATCGATAGTAATGTGAATAATATTATTAAAATCAAGAGAATCAGGATATTTTATAGATTTTTCATTGGGAAAATCCCTGTTCGTTTGTGATGGAACTATGCAAAAATACATCAAAAATTGAGTTTTTCAATATTCGTAGAGTGTAGAACATTTATATTTATTTATTCACGTAATTTTGAGAACTTACAACTAGAAATTTATTTATTGCATTACCACCTGAAAATTCATTGAACTTGTCAGTAACTTTTGTAGCAAAATTTTTTAAGCAGCAGCCCTTTTTTGTTTTTGGGGGGTTGGAAACATGCGATATCTTTTTTAATGTTGTTATATCGCCGGAACGAAGAACCTGCTGTTACTGTGCTATTGCAAAAAATACGTTTTTCTGCAGACGTCTCGAAAATAAAATTTTCGGTTTGATTTATTAAATCGAAAGTACCACTTTACACAAATGGTACCGAAAGTAGCTATTTTCGGCACGATTTTTTTCACTTTCTAAACAATTTCTTTACTTTCGGGACGATTCTTGTTACTTTCGGGACGTATTTGTGTATCTATGTAGGCGGCTTTGACAATAACATGAACTTTGTATTTTATTATGACAGCGCTTGTCATGTAACGTTGGTGTGTGTTTTTTCGCTTTTAAAATAAAAAAATGGAAATCAGTAGTGAAAGTGAGGCTGAAATGATTCCACATGAGATTAGTGAATCTGCAAAGCGGCTACTTATGAATTATTGCCGGTAAAGTCAAGAGAGAGGTATGAATTGCTCTACAATTTATTTCAAAAATGGAGCAATATAAAAATGTGCATACTATAAATGAACAAATGATTCTTGCATATTTAATCTAAAATCTTAAAGCAATCAAGCCTCTGGAGCAATTACTCGATGCTTAAGTCCACAATTAATATTAAAAATAATTTAGATATATGCCGCTATCCCAAAGTTATTGCTTTCCTTCAAAAAAAAATCCATTGGCTATAAACCAAAAAAAATCAAAAGTATTGAATAAAGAAGAAATAGATCACTTCTTATCAGAAGGTGGAGATAATATATACCTTATGACAAAGGTAATATAATTAAATCTAATTCCTTGTCGTCATTGGAGAAAATAATATTTCTTTATACAGAAAATATTTGTCATTGCGTCAAGCAAACACACCACATCGTAGATTATTTGTTTATTATAAAAACGGAAAATGTACCATTGGTATTCACACTTTTGGAAAAATCGCCTGCACAATTGCTGAATTTCTTAAATTACCGAATCCCAAAGAATACACCGGGCACTGTTTACGCAGGAGCTCAGCCACTTTACTCGCTGAAAGTGGTGGTAGTATAACCAACTTGATGGAAATCTACCAATGGAGCAGAGGGATACATAGAAAATTCTTTAAGAAACAAAATTCACATAGTTTCACAGATTGAAAAGGGCCGTAACGAAATTAATATCTCGAAAACTAGTACAATTTCTGATGCGTCTAATTCTAATTTCAACACTGCGATTTCTGTTGATAACCCTAATAATATTAATAAAAGTAATTTTCATAATTGTGTAATTAATATTCATAAGTAATGTAATCATAAGAGTGATTGTTATATGTAATTGTCTATATAAAGTTCATACGTTTTTACCCATCGATATCCTTTTTAACATACAAAACGGCTACAGAAAAAAATATTGTACGTAATACGATCCAAAAGTTTTACGGGACTCGCAAGTTCCTACTCATCCCGTAAAATATCACTTTCAGAACTTGTTACGTAAATTACTATTTATCTTCAGTAGGAACCACTAAGAATTCGATAATTTGTTTCGGTGCCATACACAAACGATGCGAAAAAAAACTTTTTACGTGAATTTTTAGTGACAGCTCAGGAAAAACAAATGACATCAGTTTACTCGATATTATTATAATATTAAAGAGCGTGAAATCATTTGTTTGTATATTCATCAAATCGTGATAGAATTCAAAAAATTGAATCAAACTTCTGCTGATGAATTTATTATTTTCGCGACACAAAAATTGTGTGAATTAGCAGAACTTTGGAGTAGGTCTCAAAACAACTCTTCATTGTGGCATGAGTTACAGCCTAAAATTTGCATCAAGCTGCTCATTGTATTCTACTGCCAGAGAAGAGACTCATTATAAATGGTAATCCGATACCGTAATCATGGCCTATTGTTCGAGGTGTGAAATTCGGGCTGGGGATTCCATATAAATGCTCATTTAAAATGTGGAGCAGAACATCTTTTTTCAATATTCTTGCACTACCCGTTAATGAATACTGTATGTAGTTTTCCATATCATCCTTCAAAGTGAAATGATCCTCGCAGCAACACAATTGTGTTTTTGTTGGTATGTACTTGCGACGAGCAACACAAAACCACTTTTTTTACTTTTTTCTTCGAAAAGCACACAAAAAAAATATTTTTGTAATGTTCTTTTGTTGAATTCTCACAAGCAGGCACATAACACCAACGATAACTCGTTTTTAGAGTAGACATTTTGAAAATTACAGTAAGCATATTGATAACGACACTTCACAATATTAGCGGCAGCAACACGTGCTCGCTGCCTACTGCAGAACAGTATTGTGACGACACGCTCTCTCTCCAAGGTCATGTAGGCGATTTGAAACTCGGCGTATGCAATTTGTTTTAGAAACGTAGGATAGAAAATAATAATGATAAAGTCGTATGCGTAGATTCCAAATATTCAATAAACAAATTTCATGTCCCAACCTAATTGTATATATTGTAATGAACTGAACCATTAGTGGCTGTGGCGTGGCGCACGATATATGATGTTCATATACTTGCCTTCAAAGCTGTTCGAACCATTAGTCAGCTTCTAGTTATATTCTAAAATATCGGAAATTGAAAAATAAAATTCTGTAAAGGAAAAAATAGCTGCCTTAGAGTGTTTTACGTATCAGAAGAGTACACAGAACGACCTCGATTTGGGAGGCGTCCAAGGGGTGGCTCCACCCTTTTGGAAATTAAAAAATTTTTAAAAGTGTTTTATGTATCAGAAGAGTACACAGTATGAACGATTACGATTTGGAGGCGTCTAAGGGGTTGTTCCAGCCTTCAATTTTCGGTATTTTAGAATAAAACTAGAAGCTAACTAATGGTTTTTTAATCATTTATTTAACGCCTGTCTGATTCTGCGACTCGGCTTAATTCCGAGGTCGAGGTCAACATCTTATGATCTCGAGACAACCATCTACGTCCCCTCTGAAGGACGGCATATCTCTCGATATATCCCGTGCTCATTGACATATCACATGCAGCTGCGAGCATGCTTCTAAGCTGCAGTTGTACGGAGCTTAATAACGCGAAGTTCCTTGGCAGGCAGTGGTCACCATCCAAATACTGATCGCGCCAAGTCGTGGTTGGCTTCAGATATCCCCAACACTAATGGTTCGAACAGCTTTCAAGGCAAGTATATAGCTCTGAGAAACTCATCACCAATGGTTGAATACAATACAGAGTGGTCCAACGAAAAGTATGCACCTAGCTTTTCTCCTTTGTTTAGAATTGAAAGCAAAAATGCTCGGACACGTGGAGTTTGCTTTTGAGGGGGACACATTTTAGACATATTTTTCAACCTGTGCCTTTAACGCCCTAGCGAGGGGGTGTCACAACCCTAAAATTTTAAATGAAATGGGGGTATTAAAGGAAAATTTTTAACCCTTTTTAAATTTATTCAACGTTAATCGAAAACGGCTTAATTACCCGATAATTTTGTATTAAAAATACAAATAAGTTTTGGTTATTAAGAATCAAAACATTTACAATTAGTAGTACTTACGTTTCAATGTTTGTTACTTGTAACAGTGCTTTGTAAAAAAAGTAAACAAGCTGTTAAATTGATTTATTAAAACGTTACTTCAACAAGTGTTGAAAATGTGACCCACTTGCTTCCATACAATAATACAGATTTTGTTCAAATCTATTTCTAACATTTTGTAGCATATCAGGTGTTATGCTTCTGCATTGTGCTGTAATCCGTTGGCGAAGATCTTCTATGGACTCGGGCTTCGTAGCAAAACATTTTATTTTTCAAGTGTCCCCATAGAAAAAAAGTCCAAAGGCGATAAATCAGGTGACCTGGCAGGCCATTCAATTGGGCCTCTCCTTCCAATCCACTGTCCGGGGAACCGGTTATCTAAAATTCTCTTACAGGAGCAGCATAGTGCGGAGGTGCTCCATCTTGCTGGAAATGAAGCCGATCGGCATCATGATTTTGGTCCGGGGAAGCCACACCAGACGTTTATTTTTTGAGGGTAAAAAACCGGTATGATTTTGGTCGTCTTCTATTATCTGTGTTATGAAAGGATCAATTGCATCGTCAAGCATGTTTAGGTAGACTTCACCAGTTAAATTTCCAGGAATGAAAAGTGGTCCTATGATATGACTTACTAATATGCCACACCAGACGTTTATTTTTTGAGGGTATTGGGTATGAACCTCACGGAATAAATGTGGGTTACTGTCATCCCAGTAACGGCAATTATGCCTATTCACAGCTCCATTCAAATAAAATGTACACTCATCGGTAAAACAAATGTTAAACAATAAGTGCGGATCTTCAATTAAACGCTGGCTCATTTGTTCACAAAATTGCAGCCTTCGATCAGGATCATCCTCATTTAGTTCCTGTACTAATTTAATTTTGTACGGATGAAATTTGTACGCTTTTAAAATCCGTATTATGGATGAACGGAGACTCCTGAGGCTTCAGCTAGTTGACGAGGTACTTTGAGTATGATCCAATTGAACATGCCCCAAAACAGCGACTTCCACAGCTTCATTTCTGATGGGGTTCTGCGGCTGGTGTTTCACATTACAAACAGATCCGGTATCGACAAACTTTCTAACTAACTTGGCAACATACGAATCATTAACATTTTTATCGGGATGACTGTCCTTAAACAAGCGAGCAGTTAGTCTAGCACAACTATTATTTTGAAAATAAAGTTTAACAATTTCAACTCGTTCTGGAATGGAATAAACCATTTTGTACAGTGAAATTAAAATAACTTCAAAAGCGACCAGACTGAATCAATGAAGGGACTAAAATAAAAGTTTGCCTAAATTCTTTTCCTACACTTATTTGCAGTTTTTTTCGACAAAAAAACGCAAACGATAAATGGGGATTTTTTGTGATGAAAAAAAATTACATTAAAATGTTGCTTTCGGTAAAATGAAGTAATTTAGAAATGATTGTAGTTATTCTGATTCCTAATAACCAAAACTTATTTGTATGTTTCATTAATATCTAAATTATCGGGTAAATGTTCTTAAAGCCGTTTTCGCATTAACTGTTCGAATAAATTTCAATAAATAGGGTATCATTAGAAAGATAATTTTGTGCCCGTTCAAATGATATATCACTCGACCCCACTTTCCATTTAAAATTTTAGGGTTGTGACGCCCCCTCGCTAGGCACAGGTTGAAAAATATGTCTAAAATGTGTCCCCCTCAAAAGCAAACTCCACGTGTCCGAGCATTTTTGCTTTCAATTCTAAACAAAGGAGAAAAGCTAGGTGCATACTTTTCGTTGGACCACTCTGTATATACAATGTATTTTCTTTGTAACTGCCGTTACTGGTCGTTCGGGTCTGTGGAGAAAATGGCTGCTGGAAAGTGGCTGCTAACTTCACACCGGTGTTTTTACATAGGCACAATCTTCAAAATAATAACAAGGCAATAGAAAACGACGTCGATCGATAATTAAGGGAATTTTTAGAATTCTACTTCACGTGTGAAAAATTACATTTAAAAATAAAAATGATGAAAAGATAATTTTTAAGACAAGCTTTTACACAAATGCCCTAAAAAGGAAAACATAATTTCTTTTTAATTGTTTGACCTAGGTTATTCTTTGAGTAACAGATTCAAAATCTTGTCACGCAAGAATACCTATTTTATATTCGCGGCAAGCTTTTCTGCTACTCACAGAATAACCAAAAAATTAAAGAAATTATTTTTTCCTTTCTAGTGGAGGAAAGTAAGGAGTTTACTACGATTCAGAATTAAGATTCACGAGACATGTAAGCCATCAGTGCCAAAGCTCATGTAACACTTTAGGCAACTGTATCCAAAACTGTGCGAGTCGCTGATTTTCTCAAAAATTTCATACTGTGATAATATTTACGGTCCTGCTCTCTTGCAGTCCGACGCTCAACGCCTACAACGTATACAAAACTCATGCCTGAGACTTTGTTATGGCATCCGCAAATCGATAATATAACAATAAAATGAAAAACTCGGATGGCTTAACTTGAAAACCTCTTGATTAACGCATAAAATCTTATCCCAAAAACAGAATACCTTTAAAATAAATTTCTCTAATTAAATGGTTTGAGACTCGAAATAATAATGTACTTGTTATTCCTATACATCGCTCTGCCCTTTTCACCCGCAGTTTTTTCATATAATGCCCCAAAGTTGTATAATCAACTACCCAGTGATTTAGATCTTACTCTTTCTTGAACTTAAAAAAAAGGTTGAAGGTCCTTTTAAGTAAAGTATGAGAGGAAAATTAAATAAATTACGACCATAGCTTTTTACATGTTGAAAATGAATTCGGGCAAGTTCATCTGCGTACCATAGATTATCACCTATCACTTTTTAAATTTATCACTTTTCAAATTTATATTATTTACCTTAAGGTTGAGTTGAAAAACAGCATCTGCTGATTCTCCGCCTATTCATCATCTCCTCAGTATAAATTAGGGCGTTCTCTCTTTTTTCTTGTTCTTTTTTTCAGGTTTTTGATGATGATTAAAGTCGATTTATTATTATTATTATAATAAATCCCATCTTATTGAATTCTGGCGAAAATTGGTAATCTCCGACCCCAAAAAACCCTTATACGAATTTTGAAAAGAATCGAAGCATAATCACAAAACTCGTCCGCCATATTGGAGACGCCATTTTGTTTTTTCTCTAGCATTGTCACCGGAATTATAAACACCTGCCAAATTTCACGTTAGTCAAGTGGGTCAAAATTCACTTGCAAGATTTGAACTAAACATACATACACACATAGAAATGTGAAGTTAAATAAAAGCTTGTAATAAGAAAAAATTGTTCTTTCGAATGTAAAAATCGTAAATATTCAATCCATTCCGGTACAAAATAAATTTTGTCTTTCATTGAAGTTTTTCAACACAACCAGACGTCTTACATTGGGATCTTTTTTCACGAATTGTGAAAAGTTATCAAAATCATTTTGTACCTGATTGAATTTGTGATTTCCCCATTCAAGAGAGTTTTTAAAATTTTCATCATTGTTTCCCAAATGTAAAAAAATTACTTAATTTGGGCAATTTTTTTAAACTTTTTTCTTATTTTTAACTCCCGTGTTTTGTTGAATTATAGACTTGGAGCACCTTTATAAGTGGCACCGCAGTGGCGGAATCGTGCAAATACTTTCGTATAGAGCAATTTATCCGCATTTGCCCCTTTTATAAATAAGAGTCTTTTTAAAGTTCGACAGTTTAATTTTTTTGTTACAAATGTGAAAACTGCAGTTGCGTTGTGATTCGGCATGTATAACCTTCCAATAAAATTGAGCCCCAGTTTCGGAAATTGCGCTAGTAATGAACGAAGAGCAGATTGAAGCGAATCAGTACTCTGTCGAATTAGAGATGAATCAATTATTCCACAAACAAGTGATATTTAATAAAAACTTACACGATTAATGTTGCAGCACATCACACTAATAAAAAAAATATAAGAAATATGACTAAATATGAGTAATATAAATAAATATATTGGAAATATTGTTTTCTTTTCGACATACATACATTTTCACTTTTTTTTCATATTGTTCATTTACTGCCAGAATTTTCCTAAAAAAATAATATTGAATGTCTATAACATGAATAATTGTTTTTCATTTGTTTCATTTATGCTTTTTCTGATTACTATAATTATTAGTAAGTTTAAAAAAATATTGTTTATATCAATGTGAAGAATTATCAGAAATATTTATTAAAAAACTTGGAAAAATTGTCAATTGACCTTTTTCCTTTTGTAGATTGATTGTAACAAAGATCTTACAAGAACATCCTGCACTTGCAGGCCGAATGCTCGTGGCGACTGTGAACACGTTTGCGCCTTATTTTCATACATAAACGCTCACAGGGACGTCTTAAACATTTGATTTGAGGTTATTTGCGGCCGTATCGTTCATTCGGTCTCTCTTTGATTCGAAGGTTTTACCCGCCGAATCACAATACAAACGTCGTTTTGACGATTGCGACTGAAAAGTTTAAACTATCGAACTTTGTACACACCCGTTTCATCATATCGGTAAATGCAGATTATTGACACTATACGGACGAGTTCGCCTGATTCCGCCACTGGGGCGCTGCACGTTAAACTCCACCCGTATGCTTCAAGTCCATACACCCATCATTCATGGGAGAACAAGTTAGAAAATGAGTATATTTCTGGAACCCTCGAGCATCACATGCAATATTACCATGCAAATACAAATTGGTCACCAGTGATGTGCAATCAACAATAAAGTGTATTCAGTATTCACCTGAAGACGATTGCAGATACAAGCATTCGAAACGTCGTGAAAACCTTTTAAATACATTAAGACGATGGACGTCCGAAACGATAGTAACAAAGTGAATTCAAACGAACACCGAAATTTCATTTACTTCATTTTAGATCTTATTTACATTAAGTGCAATATGCGTTCTTATAGTCACGTATGGGGAATATTCGCCACTAAATTGTCGATATAACGCATCCGGGTTTCTTAGACTTATCTGCAATAACTGACTGACTGACTTATGTCAATTTATGTGTCGAAATAGCGTCGTGCATAGACCCACAGAAAAATGCATACTTTCAGAACCATTCAAGATAACGCAACCAACTTGTTTCCAGTCGATTCCTTGGGCTTTAGCGCATCAATTTTCTCTGACAAATGAAATTTTAATTCAGAAAAAGGTTTCTTAGATGTGGAAACAGGGCTGGATTAAGAGGGGGGCAAGCGGTTCTGCAGCCCCGGGGCCTCCACAAGAGAGGGGCCCCCACAATATAAATTTTTAGTTAACATTTCCTGACAATTACCGATTGATATGCAGCAGTTCTCCGACTTTTTCCACTTATTTATCGTTTTAAACATTCTTGTCAAAATTAATGGTTAATATTAATCTTTGATCCGATAAATCCTGTGTATATGCGGTAAACAATCACAAAGTTAATCATCACACTATTATACACTAAAGAAATGAATTCAACCACGTCGAAAAATATATCGTATCGAAATTAGCTGATCTAAAACAAAAGCGCTAATTTCCCAAAATGAAAATTATAAAAAATAGTGTAACGTAAATAAACTTAACTTGGTTTAACTAATTTATTTAACACTTAATCTACAACTTAATTTATATTACTACGCCACTGTATAGCTCGATGGTATGGGCTCGTTCAGACTGTTCACTCCCTCTTGAGGGCTGTCTATTTATCTCCGATACAGCATTCTCGATGTTTCGAATTCTTCCAGTTGGCGACGGCATGTTCCAATTGTTTCCAATATTGACCGTTGCATTACGCGGAAGAGGGACTGGATGGTTCTCGAATATCTCCGGGGATGATCTCATCGCTGTCGATGGCGACGCGGGAGGCGACAGGTCCGGCCTAGGTTCGTTACATTGCCCCTTCTTAAAGACATTTCGTCCCGAAATTTCATCCTTGAGTGTGACGATATCTGCATGACTCCCCATATCTGCACCGTGAAGTTCGATGGAAGTAACACTCCACGGTCTTCATGATCGGTCGTGGAAGAGGGTTACAGCAAACCAAAATCTTGACGCCGCTGGATCTGAATATCGCCTCCAGCATACTTCTTATGACTCTCCAGTCCAACCCATCAATACCACAGGATAATTTTGGAATTGCTAGATCCACCAGATTCTGGTCCACCATAGTATCTCTTAGTTTGGTGAGACTCTTCCAGACATCTTCATAAGACGGTTTATCTTGGGAATGCCTCTTGGTGACTAGGTAGTAGATGTTTCTCTGGCCTTTCTTCAACTGTAGCACCCCACCAACTTCTGGATTCTGCTCCCGCAGTGTTTGGAGTTGACCAAATTTCTTGGAGAACACTACGGCGATGCCCCTGGACATTCGAAGATCTTCTGCCACACAGTGCGCTAGTGCGTAGTCAGCAGGCACCTCGAAAGGTCTCGTGACTCCTCTCTAGTAACCCATGTAGAACTTTCTGCCCGTTTGAATACAAGGACATAAACTTCTCGAACGTCATATCATCCTCCGGTGGCTTGAGGGTGCGAACTGGTCATGGTTTCCAGCGTAAGGGGCCAACCTGTTGAAATGGACGACCCTTGGTTTCCCTCGGGGTGGCTTATGGATTCGGTACACAAGGTCGTTTATCCTTTTCACGATTTTATACGGGCCTTCCCACGAGTTCCGCAACTTTGGTGATAGTCCACGACGACGTTTGGGGTTGTACAGCCAGACCAGGTCATCAACCTTAAATCCTCCAGCGTCGGCCTTGATGTCATAGGTCTTCTTCATTTTATCGCTGGCACTCTGGATGTTCAACCGGACTCGTTCGTGGATGTCGTCCATTCTCTGCCGAAGTTTGCTGACGTAGTCCTCTCCCGCAGTGTCTTGTCCTGGCGGTATCCCAAACTTCAGGTCACAAGGCAGTCGCAGTTCTCGGCCCATTATAATACTAGCAGGAGTTTGACCGGTTGACTCGTGTACTGCGGATCGATAGGCCATCAGGAACAAATGAAGATACTGGTCCCAGTCTCTTTGATGGTCAGAGACAACCTTGGACAAGTGGCGGTTGATCGTCCTGTTCATCCGTTCCACCATTCCATCGGACTGCGGATGTAGGGCCGTGGTTCTTGTCTTGCGGATGTTCAGCAGTAGACATATTTCTTGGAAAAGGTTGGATTCGAAATTTCTGCCTTGATCCGAGTGCAGCTCCATTGGAATACCGAATCGACATATCCACTCTTTCACCAAGACGTCGGCGACGGTGATGGCTTCCTGGTTGGGCAGGGCATAGGCTTCCGCCCACTTACTGAAGTAGTCCATTGCCACAAGGATGTATTTATTCCCGTGGTCGGATACGGGAAACGGGCCGGCGATGTCAATGGCGATTCTCTCGAACGGGCTGCCTACGTTGTACTGACGCATCGGGGCCTTGGGTCGTATTCGAGGTCCATTGCTAGCAGCGCATACAGCGCACTTCCTGCACCAGTCCTGGACGTCAGCTTGACAATTGGCCCAGTAAAACCGTTGCCTCACTTTCTGCAGGGTCTTCGTCACTCCCAGATGTCCTCCGGCGATTCCATCATGGATTTCCCAGCACTTCCTCTCTTCTGTTCCTGGGAACAATTATGGGGCGTCTGTCTTCCCCACCAATATCGGCCTCCAGCACACGTTTCAGGATGCCATTGTCCAGAATAAGAGAGTTCCATTGTGCCCAAGAGGACTTAACAGCCGGCGAGTAACCTGCGACTTCCTGCCATGATGGTCTTCGATTGCCCTTCTTCCAGCTGACGACTAAGCCAAGGTCGGGTCTATCTCTTGGCTTTCTGGATCTTGCTGTCATTCCAGTTGTCATCCATTGCCGCGGTTCTACAAAGTGTTGCTTCTTTCTCTTCTGCTCGTCGGCAATGTGAGCAATCATCTGGACATGGTCTTCGCGACAAGGCATCTGCATTCTTATGGCTAGTTCCGGCTCGATGTTCGATCTCGAAATCGAATTCTTGGAGTCTCTCGATCCAACGTGCTACTTGACCCTCAGGATTTTGAACTGTAAGAGCCAGTTGAGAACGGCATGGTCAGTTCTCAACAGGAATCTCCTTCCATCCACGTACTTGTAGAAATGCTCCACTCCCTTTACAACAGCTAACAGCTCTCGCCTGGTGACACAGTAATTGCGCTCTGGTTTGCTAAGCGTCTTGCTGAAATAACCAATGACCTTCTCCTGTCCCTCCTGGATCTGAGATAGGACAGCTCCAAGCCCCACGTTGCTGGCGTCCGTATCCAAAATGAATTTCCCTTTGGGTAGGGGATAGCTCAGTATAGGTGCGTTGATCAAAGCTCCTTTCAGCTTCCTGAATGAGTCTTGACATTCTTCGGACCACTGGAACTTTGTTTGGCCTTCCGTGAGCTTGGTCAGTGGTTTAGCGATGTTGGCGAATCCCAGCACATATCGGCGATAGTATGTGCATAAACCAAGGAAACTTCGAGTTGGTGAATGTCTTTTGGGATGGGCAATCCTTAACAGCTTTGATCTTCTGGTCATCCACTGCTACTCCTTCCCAGAGACAACGTGGCCGAGGTATCGTACTTTTTTGGAACAGATGGCATTTCTTAGGGCTCAGCTTCAATCCGGAGTTCCTCAGTCGCAGGAATACTTCCTCCAAGTTTTTCACATGGTCCTCAAACGATCTGCCGACCACAATTATGTCGTCGAGATACACTAGACACGTGTTCCATGAGAGTCCCTTCAGTACTGTTTCCATCAATCTTTCGAATGTGGCGGGAGCATTACCAGAGCCCGAATGGCATTAACGGTTGAACTGCCACAATCCTGAGCCGATGGTAAAAGCAGTCTTTCTCGATCTTCCTGAGCCAGTTCTACTTGCCAATATCCCTCTTCAGATCGAGGGTCGAGAAAATCGTGGAACCAGCCAACGTGTCTGGGGTGTCATCTATTCTTGGGAGAGGGTAACTGTCCTTCTTCGTGACATTATTAAGTTGGCGATAGTCTACACAAAAGCGTGTCGATCCATCCTTTTTCTTCACCAGTACGACTGGAGAGGACCAGGGACTGTCAGATGGTTCGATAACTCCTTCTTTTCCCATATCGCTGACTATTTTGTCAGCCTCTTCCTTCTTGGCAAGAGGAAGTCTTCTTGCTGATTGCCGGATCGGTCGGGCACCCCCAGTATCAATCTTGTGCTGGACCACATTAGTTCGACCCCCTTTTCCTTGTCCGGTATCGAAGATGTCTTGGTACTTTTTGACTAAATCTCTTAGTTTGGGCTGTTGAGCTGGTTTTATGTCTTTGGAAGAGATGGCAACTAATTTTTCTAGTTCTGTGGGCAAGTTGTTGGGTTGGCTAATCGTACCTCGTACGCCCCGGATCACAGATGAAACTGACGAGCAGTGCCCTAAAATTGTTCCTTTCTTTAAGGTCACTGGAAAGTAATTGACATTCGACCCTACCGGTACAAATTTTTCAGCACGTAACAGGGTTTTCCCTAGGGCAATCCCTCGTCCAATTTTCTCATCATGAAGTTTGGGCTCGAACATCATCCGTCCACTGCTCGCACTCCCATCCAGGCGAGCCTCCAGGATGGTTTCAGCCCTCTCAGGTACGCTTATATCTTCAGCCAACAGCACACGGATCAACTCTTCACTTCTCCCATGAAGTACCAGCTCTTCTCCGTTGACACGTAGGACGCCGTCTTTGAAATCAATTCAAACCCTCTGGAATTCATGATGTCCATTCCGATGATTGCATCGTCTTCGATGTCCGCTACAAGTGCCTGATGTTTCACTTTAGTGCTGCCCAAAATTATTTCAATCGGTAGCTCGCCATATACAGTAGCTGGCTCCCTGTTGCTGTGCGTAGCTTCCAAGTTGTCAGGTTCAATCCATCCCGGCGTTCTGGCAAAGGAAGGCCGAGAATTGTCCTAGTCGCACCTGTATCTAGCAGCATGGTGCAAGGCTCGTTATTGATGAGACCGTCTACGAAGACACCTTTGTTCTGTCGTTGAAGGATAGCGACATATGCGTTGTTAACCGGGGCTTGCCGGACACATGCCGACGATTGCCTTCTCGTCGACCTTCTTTAGTTTTCCTGCATCGGAGTCGATGAATGTTGGACATTGCTACGCACATGTCCAATTTTCCACAATTCCGGCATCTTATCTGTCTTCTCTCAGGCAACACTTCCTTCATCACTTTTCTTATGGCAGCTTCCAAGTTAGCAGGCTCCTGTGAGTCTTCCTCAATCGTTTGAACTTTACTTTGGATTTGCAGCATTGTTTTGCTGCTTCGAATTCTAAAGCGCGTGCCAGTGCGTCTACAAGATGTGTTGGACGAGCTAATATCAACGCTTGTCTGGTTTCTTGGTCACGGAGTCCATCCAAGAATGCCTGAACCGCTAATCGCTCCATTACATTTTCCGGTGTGGCTGGATATGCGAGACGAACCAAGCGTGCAATGTCAACTTCGAATTCTTGTAAGGATTCGCCCGATTTTGGCAGCGATTTTTCAGCTGGGAGTGGTATACGTGTTCCAAATGGGCGTGGCCATATCGTAATTCTAGATGTTTAATCAGCTGATCATAGTCCTCCTGTTCTTGGGCGGTGAGAGTTTGTAGAATATTTGTCGCTTCTCCACGTAATGCAAGTGTCAGTGCTCAGCTCTTTCCCTGCATTCCATCCGTTTGCTTTGGCCGCTGCTTCAAACTGCCGGCGGTAATTTGCCATGGAGTTTTTCCGTCGAACTGAGGCGGCTTCATGGAAACTTCCCTATTTCTGAAATGACCTTGACATCTTTTATACCCTCTTGAACTTTATCCACGTTCAAACTCAAGTCCAGCATTGCATTTTCGTTAACCATCTCTGTGGAGGACGCACTATTAATTTGTTTTCCAGCTTACTGATCGTTTCCTTTATTTTGTCCATTTCTGCCTCGATTCCGTCTTTGATTCCATCGCTGATTATTTCCTTCATCTTGTCCATCTCTGCCTCGACCCCATCTTTGATTTTATCTACCTCCGTGTTCATTTGCTCCCTAATTTTATCTATCTCTGTCTCAACGGTTCCCATTCTTTCTTCTAGAAAATTAGCCACACCACACAATTCTTTTTTAGGCCTTCTGTGTTTTCCAGGAACTTCTCTTCCAGGCTTCTTGAATTTTCTAGAAGCTTCTCTTCCAGATTTCTAGAATTTTCTTCCAGGCTTCTTGAATTTTTCTAGAAGCTTCTCTTCCAGATTTCTAGAATTTTCTTGAAGCTTCTCTTCCAGATTTCTAGCATTCTCTTCCAGGCTTCTTGAATTTTCTAGAAGCTTCTCTTCAGATTTCTAAATTTTCTTGAAGCTTCTCTTCCAGATTTCTAGAATTTTCTTCAAGCTTCTCTTCAGATTTCTAGCATTTTCTTCCAGGCTTCTTGAATTTTCTTCGAGTTTATTCATTACCAAACTTAAATCACCTCCGGAACTTCGAATAAAAATGTTTCGGGTCCTCACCTTCTTGTATAAGTCCTTCTGCAAGTCTTTCCTGGAGTACTTGCTTTTACCTGTTGTTTCCAGTTCCCTTTCCTCCAATTCCTGTTTCAATTCCTACCTTCAAATCCGCAAGGCGCATTTTCTTGAACACATTTTGTCTTTGACGAGGTATCAGTCTGTTTTACACAAAAAGTTTATCAGTTTGTTAAAAATTCACTTCGCGAATTCTTTTCCACGGGCCACCAGTCTATTGTCTGTTTCACGCGAACAGTGTATCAGTTTATTTCCCCGCCAATTGTCCACTTCGCGAAAACCGGGCCACTGTCTATTTTGGGCTACAAAAGGTCTATCAATTTATTTTTCTGACTATCCTCTCCACGATCACTTGTTTATTTTCAAAATCTCACTTCCGACACCAATTGTAACGTAAATAAACTTAACTTGGTTTAACTAATTTATTTAACACTTAATCTACAACTTAATTTATATTACTACGCCACTGTATAGCTCGATGGTATGGGCTCGTTCAGACTGTTCACTCCCTCTTGAGGGCTGTCTATTTATCTCCGATACAGCATTCTCGATGTTTCGAATTCTTCCAGTTGGCGACGGCATGTTCCAATTGTTTCCAATATTGACCGTTGCATTACGCGGAAGAGGGACTGGATGGTTCTCGAATATCTCCGGGGATGATCTCATCGCTGTCGATGGCGATTCGGGAGGCGACAGGTCCGGCCTAGGTTCGTTACAATAGGCTGCAAACTGCGATGAGACAAAGCCGCATATCCAAGTTATCGCTTCTTAGCATTGAAAGTGATTTACTCCGGGAGCAGGATTTCACCAAAATCATCAATGATTTTTCGTCGAAAAAAGCTCACAAGAATCCATTGGTTAATGCTGTAATTTAATTAGGTTTATTTCTTGTATTTTATTATACCTACATATGCTTGTGTTGAAATAATTTCATTTGTTCCGCAATGAATTATTCAAACACTTGAAAGAAAAAAATTGTTTAACTAGTTTGTAAAATATTTTGGGGCCTCCACTCCTTTGTTGCCCCCAGGGCCTCCACACCTTTTAATCCGGCCCTGTGTGGAAATCACAAATGCGTTGAGTTGCAAAAGGATCACATTTTGTTTTTCAACTCAAGCAAATGTTTCACTTACATTGGGAAGTTTACACAATTCTTAGAGAAGGGGTTTTCACTCAACGGAAAGATCTTCTAAATATGAAGCCGTACCTCGGTTTCACTGCTAAGAAACCATTTCAGCGGACTTCAGTAGCAATCAGCAACTGTTTCATGATTCATTCTTGAATGTAAAACTGCGGTATGGCTTTGGATTTCAAAGAAATTCACGTTGAAATTGTAGAAATTTCCCAGTGTAAGACATTTGCTTGGGTAGAAAACTTCAATAAGAAATAAAATAAATTAATTCCACAACTGTGAGAGTTTCCTCGAATTCCAAATTTTATTTTTCATACAAAATGGACTTAGGCAGACGAAATCTAATTGTTCAACACAAAAGGAATCTTGAGAAAACAAGGATATGTCGTACATCATTGTCTGGAAAAGAAACGAAAATATCGAAAATTTAAAAAAGTTGAATAGTGCCCACCTTGCACTCAATTTCCAAGAAATTATCCGACTATCCTGAATATTCCTTCCAAGCCAAGGGTGATATTAAAAAAGGGGTTACAATATGTTTGCTTAGATACAAAAAAATATAATTATTATTAACTTTCGGGCCGTTTCTTATTCACCCAATAGACCTACCAAAAAATGTTATTAGTGAAAATCCCTTCTAAATCCTTTAATAATCCCTTTTTCCATATAGTTTACTGAAATTTGTTTAAAAAAAATAGGCAAAGTTACATTTGAAGAAAAATAATAAATCTCCGCCTATAGTCGGCATTTTCAATCAAAGCGCAAATCCTATTATGTTTTTTTATTTATTTTGTAAATATACGGGAAACCCCCATTACATGGTTAAATACATGGTAATAATATCAATAATACATATTTTACCTTAATACTTATTAGCTAAACATCAATACAGAATAAAATATTTTACTTAAATACTTATTAACTGAACATCAATACATAAGATTATATTACACAACACTTGTATTAGGAAAAAAGTAGAAAATATCAGACAATATCACACAGATAATTTTTGAATTTATTAAATGAGCAACCTAAAACATCTATACCACGATCATTTATAACTTTTAATGTAATTGGGAAATCTTAGCACTCTATTTGGGGTGTTGAAATAAATCATTTCGAGTAGTTCTGAACAGTTAACAGTTCCGTTCAACAGTTTATACACAAAACATAAATCTAGCTGAAGTCTTCCGTTACGTAATGAGATTAGGTTCAGTTCTTTTATGATGAGCAAGTATTGGTGATTCTCAGTGCAAATGTTTAATTTGAATGCACAGAACTTCGAACTCTTTCGATGGTTGTACTGTGAAACATATACTTCCCTAATAGAATATACTGAAAATTCAGAGCAATTGCGAAGTACCATTTCTAAAATTTTTGACGCTATTACCGAAATCATATTTATGTTATCTACAAATCTCATTTGTTCATCAAAGATTACCCTAGATTGTGACAGTTGAGACGTTGTTCAACGGGCTATTGTTGATAACGATGTATCAAAAATTTTGTGTCTTTTAAAAAAACTTATGAAGCAGCATTTGTTGATATTTAGATAAAGATTACTTTCACGTACCATTCACATAATCTATTCAAGTCCGCCTGTAAAAGGATTGAATCTAATTTTGATTCTATCCTTCGAAATAATTTCAAATCATCTGCAAACAACAGAAACTCACTACTTATCAGGGGTGGATGATAAACCCCATCATCATCCAACTAAGAATGGATATACAGTGCTTCTCAAAAGTCCCTCCCCCCCTCTTATTTTTGGAACGATTATACATAAACAAGTGAAATTTGGAAACTGAATATTAAAGGTTGTAAACTATTAGTGATGATAGATGACGAAATCGTCAAAGATGACGTCACAAGGCCATTGTGGCCAATAATTTTAAATGGAACCCTACGGCAAGCGACACCTCTTTTAAAAGGTATCAGAAAAACCTATTCAATGATACTAATTTTGTTTGTGTTTATGGCAGTTTTAATGGCTCATTAGTAAACATTAAAATTTAAATTCCATTCAGTATGATATTAATTACAGATTTAAGAATCAGTATCTGCTTAAAGAAATTGCTCGAAGTGACCTCCATTTACTTCCTGATAGTGAAATATCCTATTTTTAAACTCTTCTCGTACTTTTGCAAATGTGTCTGCGGAAACAGCCTCACATTCTGCAACAATACGTTGTTTTAAAACGTCAATATTGTCGGGTTCGTGGCGTAAACCTTCGATTTAAGGTACCCCACAGAAAAATCCAAAGGTGTGAGGTCCGGTGATCGAGCTTGCCATTCCGTTGAACCTCGTCGTCAATCCATCTACCACGATACTCCTCATCCAAATACCATCTTACTGCACCGTAATAGTGTGGAGGAGCACCATCCTGTTAGAAATTTTATTTCCAAATTGCAGAATTCATCTGGATTATCTTCCAAAATTTCAAGGATTAACGGTTCTATTGCGTTTTGCAACAGCTCAGATAAACCTCACCAGTTGAATTAGTATTTAAAAAGAGGCCCAACGATGTGGTTTCCCAGGATACCTGCTCAAACATTCACCTTCTGGGGTATGTGTTTCACGAAACAGGTGAGGTTTGCGTCACTCAATACCTCACATTCTGTGTATTTACATTTCCATTTAGATAGAAAGTACTTTCGTCACTAAAACAAATTGTTTTACATAGTCTGGCTGTTGGTTAATTTTAGTTTCCATATTTTCACAAAATTCTAGTCTTCGGTCTGGGTCGTCGTCTGAGGTTGATGAACCATTTTTTATTTGTATGGATGAAATTTGTTTTCAACACCCTGTGTACTGTACTTCGACTGACTTCACAGGTAGATGCAACGTGAGTTGTTGAAGAAGTGGATTACTATTACTTCTGCCAGTATATCGATTTTTTCTCATCGAAATTTGTGGTCTGCCAGATCGTTTCGCATCATTAATACTACCCGTTGTTTCAAACTTACGAAGAAGCTCCCTTAAATAAGTCCTCGAAACGGGGCGATCGGAAACCTCTCATTAAAATGCGTTCCACTGCATGAATATTTTGTCCAGTTTCACCAAAATTAGGATCGCTGCTACTTTATCACCTGAAGCACGTACCATTTCGCTTCTTGAACTTAAACGTTCGGCTCAGAACAGTTTAACAAATTATTAAAATGTACAAAAATATTAAAAGTACCAAAAGCTGCTAAAACAGTTAAACGTTCGATCAACAATACACAAATTATCAAATGTACAAAAACTTGGACAATTACAAAAACATCGAATTAGGGAGACTAACAAAAACGTCAGCTTATTTGACAACTATCCAGAGGCGGAGCTTGAATTTGGAATTTTAGTATTAACTGATTTAATTCATCACAGCTTTGCGTTTTTTAAAAGCGAGTTGCCAAAACTGCCATAAACACAAACAAAATTAGTATCATTGAATATATTTTTTCGATACCTTTTAAAAGAGGTGTCGCTTGCCGTAGGGTTCCATTTGAAATTATTGGTCACAATAGCCTTGCTGACGTCATGCTTTGACTGATTTCGTCATCTATCATCACTAGTAGGGAAGTTTACAACCTTTAATATTCAGTTTCCAAATTTCACTTGTTTATGTATAATCGTTCCAAAAATAAGAGGGGGGGAGGGGACTTTTGAGAAGCACTGAACTATAGATTTGCTTGCTAATAAAGGGTTTATGTCAGCTTCGCCAATACAGTACCATATTCAGTAATTCTTCGCGAGTGAAATTCATTATTAACAATTAGACGTGTACAATTATTGAAAGTACACGGATGTATCAAATTGTGGCCTACTCGATTCCTTTTTTTTCGGAAAAACCATCAAAATTTCTTATTTTGCACAAATCTCGCAAACTTTACAAAGTACACCCACAAACTCTATCTACAAAAGCTCTTGAAAAATGCCATGCAATGATGCAATATGTTGCATTTGAAAAAGTCGAATTATCTGCCATTTTCAAAATCGTAGTAGGCGATGGAACATCGACTCAAGTTCACTAAAGCCTAAGGAATCGACTGGAAAAAGTTGGGTAAGTTATCTGGAATGGTTCTGAAGTTAGGAATTTATCTGTGGGTCTATGCACGATGCTATTTTGACACATAGATAGAGTTTATTAACCATCTTACATACAAGTACGTTTACGGCAGGTCAGGACAGGAAACAATGGATGATGACACATAAAAGTGTCAATATTTCACAAGTTATAATCTGATAAAGGTAGTAAAGAATGATTTCTATGATATAATAAAACAGACAATAGTATATTATGCAACGATCATGTAATGATGGTTATTAACCTTTATAGAGCAACTTCATTTTCAAAGAAATATTCATTATTTTGGGCAAGTTATATTGAAACATAACCACCGAAGGATTCTGCAACTTACGCTTTAAAAGTGTCAGTGTTTTTTTATTTTAGGTGTCACAAATACTAGCCACCACATCTGGCACTCTGAATATATCACTTCATTTGGTGGCTATTATGGTGTCATAATAAAATATATAAAACAAGCAGTCTGAAAAAAAGTGCAGTGCAAGTTGAAAAAGGTTTTTTATATTGTAAAACT